>SRPP01000194.1:0-42673 GCA_018360055.1 Claviceps monticola
TTTCTCAGTCAACTGAGATCACATTCTTCGTCTGTCTGAAGACCCCTTTGACCTTTGTCCGGGCTTCCACCTTTTCCGGTCCTCCGACCTTCCCATATTTTCTTCGGCCACGTCGCTACTCCTGTTGTGGAGGCCACACATGGGTAATTGACCCATCGAGGAACCTTCGATTCATACTCCCCCAGACTTCTTGTTCATCAGATGGAAGCAAGTCTGACGGCATGGCAGCTCGACACACAATCATCTGCATCGACATAAACATCACAGATACCGTGGTGTCGAAGCCCGACAAAACGTCCCCTTGGGTGGGTGTCAATCCCCAATCATCGTCACTTTTTGCTGTATCTTTCTAATTGATCTTCATTTTCACTGTTCCAGCCATTAGGAGACACGACCATGTCCATCGCTCGTAGCTGCCACATGGGTAACAATCCAGCGACCACAGCTTGAGCATCCCCCCACGAGGCCGTCCAAGACATGAGGGTCGGGCAGGAATCGAAGATAAGAGGGGACCGGAGGTTTTTTGCTTTCATTTTTTGTATGCGACAAGCTTTGAATCGTGCCTAGTGCATGGCTCCCTCACGACATGATGCATGGCTTCCATACTTTTATGAACTATCATCATTTTGAGATTAGCTTCATACATGTTAGCCTCTTTCGTAAAGTATATATGCGACGAGCTTTGGTTTTGAGAAAATTACAACACCCCATTACAATGGAGGCCTCGTTGCAATCACACACCTCCCCCTCCCCATCCAAATGCATGTCTCCATCCTCGTAAGGTATCACGACCGTCGACCCCTTCCCAATAGATATGGACTCAGACTTCTCCGTCCGCAGCGACATTTTGCCCTCCAGCACAATCAAGACGGCGAAGTCCCTCTGCGTCGTCACCCGGCCCTTAACAGCAAGCCTCTCCATACGGAAATACTCACGCGAGTCGTTCGCAAAAACGCTCTCCGCATGATCCGACTCATTCTTCACCCAACAACGCTCCACCTGTTCCCGTGTCCATCCGCGATTGTTCACGCCTGTAAGCGCAACAGGGAATCCGAGCCCCAGATGGCCATCTTTCTTGCCATCGACGTTGTGCCCGACCCACTCGCAGAGAATGGACAGGTCCTCTGGCTCTTGCACTTCGACCACCATGACTCCTTCGCCGATGGCGTGCAGCGTCCCCGGGGGAACATACAGCGTCTGGTGCAGCTGGACATCGAACCTGTGAATTTTAGGCAGCAGTTCCGCGCCACGTTCTGACTATACCAGCCCCAGGAGTTCGCGCTCGTCAATATCCTCCGTCAGTCCGAGCCATACGGATCCCAGTGTGAGAATGTACCAGGCTTCTGCTTTGCCATGGGATCTGCCTAGGTGCTTTCTTGCCCAGTCTACGTGCGGGTGTGCGTGAACGGGGAGTCGATGACTGGCGTCGAGCAGCTTGACCAGGAGCTTCGTGTCGTGGCCGTATTTCGCATTGTGTTGGGGTCCAAGCCATATAGCGGGCTCGGAGGTGACGGCCTCGCGGAGAATAGGCCCGTCTGGGAGGCGTGAGAAGCCGATGGCATCGGTGCCGAAGCAGCATGTGGTTGAGGCGATCCAGTCTTCGCCTTGACAGTCGGAGGTTCTTGGCGCGGAGCGCAATTCTGAGATTCGGGCGCCGCCGGCAAAGATGCTCTCTCCAGGCCGATTGACGGGTAGTTCAATGGGAGCCATGGTTGGTTCTGGACGGCGAGATGAGACTGACTACGATTTGAATCGTGGCATCACTCGCTTCGTGCGAGGCTGAGGCTCTTTTACAGAGGTGCGGCGCATGTGGGCACGCGACTCCGCAAATTAACGTCGACGACCGTCGACTTGGACGACTGGGGCAACTTTCGTCATGATGCGACAGATGTTGTATAACGCCTCTGACACTCTTTGTTTGACCCTCTCTTTTCGACGCCACTCAATTGGATATTTACAGTATATGTATATACCTGAGGTAGACTCCTCGTGGGTACATAGGTAGGTACCTGTGCGCCAGTTTTTGGAGTCGCCCACTCTCATCTGTGGCGTTTTGATTGACACTCTGAGGACTAGGAACTCAAAACTTAAAGGGGCTTCGTCCAACATCGGAACGTGTCTGACTTCGCATTCGGCTCTGCATCGCTGACAGAGTTCTTGCTACGCGGTGCTCATTCGATCCCTGATCCTCTCTTTCTTCAAGTCGGTGACCTTGCGGCAGCGGGCACTAACAGGTAGGTAGATACGTAGCTGTGAACACTGAAACCTTCACGTCCTTACTTTACAATCGTTAAGCTACATTATATGATGGACTTGGTTTCGAAAGTTGGCTTCAAAAGTTGCTACCTATTCGTCTTGTTTCCCGTTTCACGTCGTTCTGCCCCAGATTTTCCTCGCCTGGTTTGAGAGCGACTGACTATATCTTTCTCGCAGGGCTGTGCCACTAGCTAAAGGACAGACGGTTTGGGGTCCTGGGGGAGTGCAGATGTGGACGACTGGGGGATTTTCCAAATATGTACCTATTTCCTGTAAGAAACGCCGAACGGCACTTCAAAGCGGTGACGCGGTTTCGTCAGGTCCGTTCCGATAAGTTTAAGTGTGAACAAAGGCTGGCGCAGACCAACGGCCTAACATGGCCTACCTATACTCCGTGTAAGAAACGCATAACCACCCATTCCGCTAAAGATCAAGTGACCAAGTTGCACGTCTGCAGCTTGATCGAGGTTATATAGTGCATTGCCACGCCCTGTCCGTACAGGTCGTGACACTCCGTATGGACAGAAGGATAAGTTCTATTCGCCTTCCATCGTGGCTGGTGTGTCCGTAAAGACTCTAGGTGTACGGAGTACTGGCGGGCGATTCAATTTCATCCCCTGTAAGGTAGGGGGGGATGAAATTGAATCGCCCGCCAGGAGGATTTTCGGTCGCGTTAGAGCCGTGATGATCACAAATTCGATTGAACCATTACATTACCCATGCATGTAAACGTGTTGGACGGCACGAGAAGTCAGATCTTCAGCGGACCGAATTGCAGCGGACGCGGCTGACTGCGCGTGCATCATGGTTGGTCTCGCAGTCGCTTAGAATGCAGAACAACAATGCAGAAGGCAGAAAAGATACTGTTTGCCAAGTGCTTGGCAATAGCTTCTCGGTGCAGTACGTACCTGCAAAGGACAATAGGTAGGGGTACATTACGGAGTACCTAAGTTAGTGATTGGTCCCCCTCTTCCGACTGTGTACGACTCACAAGTCAGCTTATGTCAGCTATAATAAGCCATCATGCACTGAAACCACGCCCGAGCTGATTTCGGCATCACGTGGGGGCAGAATGGGTGTTCATAGGCAGCAATTTGCGAGGGACTACAACCTCTTGTCTCTGAGTTGAGCGAAACAAGCGCGCTGCCTCGTTAACTTTTGTTGATTCATAATGTCCCGATCGAGTCTACTATCTGGCCCTTTCTGGACGACCAAAGGGCCTCACTCTGCAGCACTCTGCAGCCCTCTGCACAGGGAGAAAGTCCAATGGCAAGAATGTGGCTCGACGCAATCGTGCAGATCGCCAGCCCTTGCTGGTCCACCTCTGGAACCCGCGGGCTTTGAGGCTGTTTCAAAAGTAAACCTTCCTCGCTTCCTCATATATCGTCACATATACTTTTGCAATATATTGGTGTTTGCGCATGCATATGTTGCATGCAATATACATCAGGAATATCGGTACATAAAGGTACATAGCCGGGCAATCAAACACGGCTGCCGGTAAACGGCACTACTTCGGTTTAGATCCAAGCCGATTAGCAATCGGCTTTTCATGCAGATTTTCCCGTGAAGCCACCAAGGTCGAAAATCGCACAGGGCATGTGCGCCATGCTTTGACGTTTACGATGTAACGATTTTACAGCTAGCAGGTAGGCAGTGACAGCAGCTGAATCTCACCGCTATTCCATCTCACTTATCACTCTATTCTCTTCTAGATTCGGACTTGGCAATAGGTAAGCGTTACTTACAATCAGGATACCTGATTGTCGATGGAACGAACGCTCCGTGAGCCGCGGCTACGAAGCATCATTATTCTGCATGACGACAGCACACGTCACGTGGACGGGAACGTTCATGCTCGTACGAGCCTCGTATGTTAGTTGGCCAGAGCTAGGTAGGTATGTACCTGCCTACCTCATATATACCATGGCCACTAGCTAGCTATGTTCACGGGTTGTACACATCATGTCGACTTGATTGAGGGCTGCAACCCCATTTGACATCGAGCCGATGCATCCGACTTCCGAAGTTGGGACCGCTGCCAAAGTTGACAGCCAAGGAGGGGTTAAGGTTCCTTCCCTTTGGCTTGGAGTACCCCACCAATCCCTGCCGTCCCTGTCATCCCGCAATCCCTGTCATCCCATGCCATCCCTGTTAATGGGCCACAACGATGCGACTATGTACATATGTATTCGGATACGGTAGAAGGAACCTCAAAGTTTCAAACACGGTTCGGCATCTCGTCTCTCAATCCCTTGGTTCCCATCTCTAGATACGTTCCAAGCTTGAGCTACGAAGTCTCGGTCTCAGAGTGCGCAAGTTTTGACGTAGCACCTGACGTGAGGGAGGGCATCATTGCCGGAGAGGGGCGCATAGGAGGGATGACGCGGTGAGAACTAAGCAAGGGTCACGACTCACTGGGCTCTACGTACGTACGTGCTACCTTCTGCCCTTTGCTGCGACATTATTCCAAATTGAAGATAGAGGCAATAAAGTGCTTAGACCGAACCATCAGCACCTCGTGCGAGAAGGGGTGAATCGAGAAAGAACAGACAACCGAAGCCGAAGGATTGCGCGTTGTACTTACGTCAACCGTGCGCGCTAACGGAATGGGGGCTAACGCCGGCTTCCAATATGTGATGACTACATCAGACGTCTCTCAAAACACGGCGAAGCAGACGTTCCCCAACACTTTCGACAAAAGAGGTAGCATTCGATGGTAAGGTAGCATTCAATGGTAAGCTACATACCGAGTTTTACCTAACGATCTGGACACCAAACGTAAATGTGTCTCGCAGAGAAGAAACAAATCTTAGAAAACATCGGGTTGGTGCAGTAGAAGCCTTCCGGCCCTTTCCCATTCAAACCTGCAAGGTAAGCACTCACAAAGGTCTCTAGACGGCAGCCCGCCCGTTCATGCTTATGTATCATTGCTGCGGATACAACGTAAGCGGCAAGAGACTTGTCAGTCGCATATATAGTACAAGTATACACCTTGAACTTGATGCGTTTTCCTGTTTTCTTAGAGTCGTTATAGAAGAAGAAAAGAATAGAAAGGACAGCCCCCTTCTCCACTGTAAACTGTTTACAAGAGCTGGCTTAGCAACTTACAGAACCGAAAGTGATCACTATGCTATTCCGTGCCTGTTGGACAGCAGCCTTGCTGGTCGCGGCCTCTGCCGCTCCAGACTCTCTTCCTTTGACGATAGAAACTTCTGGGGATCTGGACTCGCCATTGGCTAATATACGTGTTTCGAACGCTGATCATGTTGCAGGCGTGATCGCCTTTACATATGGTCTTTGCACATCAAAATCCCGAGCACAGTCGCATCATGAGATCGCATCCGCAGAGATCGGCGCGGGGGAAGCAAGACTTGTCTGGATTATCCCTGATGATGCACCCTCGCATGGCTGTGTGTCGGCGTGGAATGGTTCTGGCCAGCTTGTTGGCCAGAGTAAGTTGCAGGATCTTCGCGTGGTGAAGAGAAAACTTGCAAAGAGGGCCGATGATAGTGAGTCAACGACGGACGTTGTATATACGATTGAATAGTCGAGGCTGAGTCCTCTACCTCTCTCTCTCTCTCTCTCTCACACACACACACGCGCACAATTGTTTTTGTTTGCTCCTTTCTTGTCATTTCTGAAAGTTTGTTCATAATATGGATGGAGAGTTGAAGCTAATGCAAATCATGTCTAGACTCCTCGATCCCCATGACTCAGTCCAATCACTTCGATCCCCTAGGTCCTTGGTTCGATGGCATCAAATTCGTCTCACAGCGTGAACCCAGCGTCGTCGACGTTAAAGCCGCCAAAGACAAGGAAATTGCCATCGTGGGAGCCGGCATCTCCGGTTTAATGACCTATCTCATCCTCAACCAATCCGGCTTTACGAACCTCACCATCCTCGAAGCTTCTGATCGCATCGGCGGGCGCATTCACACCGCATACCTCACCGGCGGACCCTCTAATTACTCCTACGAAGACCTTGGGGCAATGAAATTACCGCTGGACTATACAGATCCCCAGAGCGGCGACTCGATGAACATTTCCGATTTTCAACTCGTGTATAATCTGATCGATGAAATGAACCGACTGAACAAAGACGACGAGGACCTACAGATGGGCTTGATTCCTTGGCTCGAAGATAGTGACAATGGCCTCATGGACTACGAGGGAGTCCGTATGAAAAACGGTCTACCTCCGACAAAGAAGCAAACCGAGCAGAATGATACGCTCCTGAGGCCAGATGTGGATGACGTCAAGACCGCATCTCTGAGAAAGAAGGAGCAAAAGGGCCTTCCCGGGCGGGAATTCATGGTCGAGATGGCGAAGAGCATGTACAAGGCCCACAGGAAGTGGATAGATGGACGAGTCGGCGACAAACAAAAGGGAGATCGGTGGTCTGAATTTGAGTACTTGTCGCAGCATCTCAGGGGCGATCTGAACAGCACGGACATATTGACCAAGTATGACAACCCAGCTGGTAGTTTCTGGACCTACATCATCAACTACTTTTACGAGTACACCGACAATTGGCGGACCATTGATGGCGGCATGGGCAGACTCCCCGAGTCGTTCCGGCCCCTGATTGAGGATGATCTCCGTCTCAATACCACGGTTGAGCGTGTTGATTACGAAGACGACAGGGTATCGTTCCAGTGGAGACGCAATTGGAGGGATCCTACCGCGCAGACATCCTCGTTTGACTACGCTGTTATTTCAGTGCCGTTTACTGTTGTGCGACAGTGGCGTCTCCCTGCGTTGCCGGCTACGATGAACAACGCGATTCACAACTTGGTGTATGATTCGTGCTGCAAGGTGGTGTTGGAGTACTCGGAGCGGTTCTGGGAGCATCTTCCCGAGCCAATTTATGGAAGCTGCAGTACCGAGACGGATATTCCAGGCGTGGGCTTCGCGTGCTACCCCTCTTACAATATCAATTCCACGGGGCCGGCCGCCATTATTGGCTCGTACGTTGAGGGGACGGTCAATCATGAAATGTCGCGCTTGGTGACCATGTCGGACGAGGAGCATGCGCATTACATCCTGGATGCCATGACGGAGATTCATGGTGAACACACCCGGAAGCTGTTTACTGGGAAATTCGCCCGCAAGTGCTGGTCGATGGATCCTTACAGCGCGGGGTCGTGGGCGTCGCCGACGGTGGGGCAGCATGAGCTTTATATGCCTGAGTACTTCAAAGTGCATAGCAATGTGAGTCTTCATACTGACAGCGAACAGCAGGGGATACGGACTTGATCCTCTTATGTGGTTGGGAAAGACTGACCGGTCGTTTCGATGTAGATGATTTTCGTGGGAGAGCATACGTCCTTTACGCACGGCTGGATCTCATCGGCGCTCGACTCTGCAATCCGCGGCTCAGTGCAGCTGCTTTTAGGTGAGCCAAGATTCTTGGCCCAACCCTTGTCCTGCACGAAGATTCTCATTTGTACGGCGAGGGAAAATGAGAATCGAACATTGAAGATTTTTGAGCGAACGCTTGGCTGACTCTTGCATAGAATTAGGACTCGTTGACGAGGCAAAGGCGGTTGTGCGCAAGTGGATGGCAGGATGGATCAAACTATAATGTCATAGATATAGATGAATAAGGAATCATGATATCGTCTGAGCTCGTTCGGCTTCGCTTGAACATCTGTTCTCTCAGAGCTATTCTATGTGTGTATCTCCCTTTCTTTCAGTATCAGATTCCCATCCATTCCGCGACCAACAAAAAGTTGGACTCAGCCTGTGGCCCTGTTCAAAATTTGCGTCTTCGCTGCAGCCTGCACTGGATAAAACTCGATGCGAGACCATTAGTTCTATTCTCTTCCAGTTGATTCAGGTTGCACACAAAGAACCCAAGACATCGGATTGGGTTACCTCTGATTGTCTTCTCTGCGCTCATCCTGAGTAGTCCTGGTAGCCCAGGATAAACACAGTCGCATACATAGGTAGTGTTCGCTCTTTACGGCTTACTCTTTTTACATGGGTGCTGCATCTCTAGCCCAGCAACATTATACCCGCACTTGCCATAGAAAATACTCTTGTCAGGGGCGCAGTTGAGCAAACTCTTCGTGCAGCCAACATTTGTAGCCACACTATCAAGAGCATTGATCATCTTGCGGCCCAGGCCTTTGTCTCGGTGACTCTCCATGATACAGATTTCCTCAACATGTCCTACTGAAGCGCGGTTCCAAATGCTGACTGCTTATTAGCTTTTTTCTTACTCTTTGGTCTGGTGTACCGACCGTTTTCTTTTGGAGAGAAGAGAGAACAAACAATTTCTTTTCAATGACAATGGCCCCGGTCCCAACGATGCGATCCTCGTGCTCAATGACAAGGTAATAATACGGCCCCGCGCCGTTGGCATCCATCTCGTCATAGCGGGCGGCAAATTCGTCGGCTGTCTGGTCGCCTGTCCAAGTCAGTTCCTGCAGACAGGCGAGAAACCCCTTGTGATAATCGTTCTTTTCGAGGGGCCGGATAATATAGCCCAGGGGCATGGAGGCGGTGACATCGGGCGAGATGAGAGACGGCGGGAACAGTGGTGCCATCACTGCCATTGTTCGTGTTGAAATCTTTTCTGGAGCGTTAACGGTTATCGTAGATTAGCCACAAGGCGAAGGTTGCATATGTACATACGGAGTACGTGGACCAGGTACGTAGTGTATGTGCAATGTACAAAGAATGCGGGATGCGATGTGAGACAAATGCGCAGGGCCTTTTGCTTCTCTGTGGTTTCTATTTCTTGCGCTTTCATCAGATGGGGTTTTTCTAGCCGCAGTTGTTGGTCATGGATGGCGCATCGGTAGGTGCTAAGATGGAGGGCGACTGTGTATTAAATAATGTGCCATGAAGCACAAAAAAAATTGCTCATGGGCATTGACGCCTGAATCATTCCTAGCACTTGCTTACAAGAACCGTTATGCCACGCATGCATCTTGATTCATTCACAAGTCATCGCATTCATCGCTCAAATGGCTTCGGACCCCGCTTCCGCGCTGCAGGTACAAGAGGCGAAACCTCCGACTTTGGCCGCATTTTCGCACCCCCTACGCTCGCTCCCTTTTATTCACCGCCAGAGCGTGGCAACTATACGTACGTAAGGGCACTATTAGCAAAGTCGTACTACTCAATACTTAGAAATGGCCTTGACGACTCGACTCCTCTTGAGGGCTCACATCCAGCGGATTGCCCTTGTGCTGCTGTGCTGCTGTGCTGCTGTGCTGCTGCCACTGCAAGTGATCTGGCCACATGACTACATACCTAACTATCCCTTGTCACGCCGACGTCGAGTCCCCCCATCGGATTGTGTGCCGACCAGCAACATGCCCTTTCCCTTCTCCCTGCATGCTGATCTGAAGTCCTCAAACAGCTGCTTCCACCACAAAGAAGATGGGATGATGGATGCGGTGCCTGCATGGACGATTATCCCCACCTCCTACAACTGTTATGTACCTAGTGTACATACCAGTGTGTACGGACCAGCCTCCCTCAATGGACCAACCAGACTTGTGCAGTGACGTCTGCACCAGCGGAGCCCGCCATTGAAGCACCTAGGTCCGAGGCCCAATCATAGCAGACACGGTCCTCCTGCATCGCTCCCACATTCACACATGTCAGGCGCGTCCTCGTTGCCTTCCCATCTGCCAACCACTGCGTGTCGAGTCACGACAACTTCACGGCCATCTACCGGCGAGACATGATCCCGAATCTGCCCTTCCGGTCTTCTTGACCTTCTTCGTCTCCGTGGCGACGTCGTTCTCACCCACCAGACCCTCCAAGGGAGCTCCGTTTGCCGGTTCGTCGACAACCCGATACATGCTGCAGGTTCCATACAGCCAGTCTCATTGCCGTCGCCGTCTCGCTGTGCCTCCGTGCCTCGTCTATCGTGCATCATCATCTATTGGCGTTGACTTTCTTCGACTCCTGCCGCCATTATCCTTCCCGCCGTCCGGCATCGCCCACCTCAAGCGTCCTTTCGCACGCGTGCACTAGCGCGAAGCCAGCAGGGTGCCCGTCGTACGAAGCCCAACCTTAAATTATAGACCTGCTTCTCATCGAACCGCCTCGAAAACCTAAGCTCTCGCCTATATATTCTTCTTGTTGCCCAAAATGAACACTATTCTGGCTTTGTCGCCGAACTGCGACGGCGAGGGAACTGCAGTTGAGACAAGCACATCCAAGAATACCGGCCATCACAGCCATAGTACGCAGAGGCGCGTTAGTCGAAGGCCTCAAAGGAAGCGGCGTGACCTCCTCTCTTCTCCATCTGCCAGTCTTGACTTGCCGGAGCCTTTGAGGCAGAGCGACACCGATGACGACACTTCTCCCAATGATACCACTTCGCACCGTGGACGTGCCCTCTCCGTCAATATGAACCAAAGCATCTTCGGACTAATAGCCGCCGCGGGATCTCGCGTCGACTTCAACACTCGATTTGACGACGGTAGCAGCGATGATGAAGATGGAGACGATGCGACACGACCGGAGAGCCAGGATCTATCCAAAACGGTTGTGCTTTCGCCGCGAACCAAGGACGAGAAAGATGGCCACAAGAAGAAGCTATCAACGGGGCAAAGATTGCTTAGATCTCTATCCACACTCCCCAGACGCAAGCTCAAAAAGTCACAATCAAGTCAAGCAGACGCTGCGGCATTGGAGGTCTCGGACGATGCGAACGAGTCCACCGAGGATCCTCCACCACCGGCTGCGGCAGTCGACGTAGAACACAGTCGTCGGCTAGCCCCTGTCATGAGCCGTATGCTCCAGGCTAGAGCTCAAATGGCTGCTAGGCTCAGTTTTGACATGGAAAGACGATCGAGTGATATGGCGGCATCCGGTGAAAGTGACGAGTCTTCTGCGCTGGCTAAGCGGCTCATGGAGATCTTTCAGTTTGACGAACCAGAACAGGTCATCGAAGGTGCGTCTTAAAATGAATTCTTCCAGTGGACCATCACTTCGTATCACTCACATCATGACGTACTTATCCAGAATATCCTTGCTGGTTACTGCAAAGCGTGCTCCTCCAGGGTTTCCTCTACATTACAGCGAAGCATATTTGCTTCTATGCCTACCTCCCGAAGAAAGCCGTGCGTCTGGCCCCTTCTTAGTTTGTCTTGATGTTTGTCGCGTGAGAAGAAACTAAGATCGCCACAACGATTTGCTAACTCTTACACAGAACGTCGTGGCCAAGTCTGGGTACATGTTCAAGAGCGGAAAGCGGAATCCCAAGTACCATCGGCATTGGTTCCGCCTCAAGGGCGATGTATTATCATACTACCGAGATTCCACAAGTCTCTACTTTCCCGATGGTCAAATTGATCTCAGATTCGCCATTTCTGCCAGCATTGTTGACAAGGATAAGGATGGGCTACACTTTAATGTCATTACTCGCCATCGAACCTACAATTTCAAAGCCGACAGCGCCCCAAGTGCCAAGGAATGGGTCAAGAGCCTTCAGCGAGTCATCTTTCGAAGCCACAACGAAGGCGACAGTGTCAAAATATCTCTTCCCATTAACAACGTAATTGACGTGGAGGAGACGCAAATGATGGAATTTTCAGACACGTGCAAGATTCGAGTTATTGATAATGACGAGACGTATGCAATTGACGAGGTATGTACAATTATGCAAGATGCGTCAACTGATATCTGCCGCGGAGCTAACTTATCTCTTTTCCGCTGCAGTATTTCTTCTCCTTTTTCAACTTTGGTAAAGAGGCCATCAATGTCCTCAGAATATTGATAGACGGTGCTTCATCAAGCAACAAGACCGCAGGACAGCGTATTGCAGACGAGGAACAACTGCTTCAGGACACGGAACAAAGACCAAACAGTGAGCACTTGCCACGCCAATCCTCACCTCTGTTGTCTCAGCATTCAACGCGACAAAGCGGCCAAATCGACCGGATGCGTAGTACAAAACTCCCTGAACCCGTCAAAGCGACTCTGGCGCCTCTGTCACCAGCGCAAACAAGTGGCCGTAGTCCACGAGCTAGTCTCGAGTGCTCTTCTCGACCCAGCATGGACGCCCGTCGTCAGATGGGTCGACGAAGCCACGAGATGTCTAGTCTGATGAGAGAGCACAGTCCTAGAAGGACTTTCAGTGCACCTCGCAGAACCCAAAGCAGTCGTCGTGTGGAGGAGACGCCAAAGCATCTCTTCAATTCGTCCGAATCCAACTGGCAAATGTCTACAGAGGATCCGAGTTTTTCCAATCTGACGATGTCAGCGGCCACCGACGACCCCACAGCGAGTCAAATACTTCAGACGAGTGAAGTCTTCCGCAGTCCGACCATGCGCCGATCTGACGAATCTTCCCAAAATGCAAATGGCAAGGGCCATGATTGTCCCGTTGGAGCTGAATTGTTACCTACGGCATCATGTCCACCCAAGCACTCAGCAACCACGGGGCACATGGGTCAGCTGGGTTATCATGGGAAAGATGCACAACGGCTCCCAAGGGCTACGACACCGACCATACAAAGCATTACCAAGATGGGCTCCTATCCACTTCAGCGCGCAGGCGCTCTCGCGGGCTATCTGAACAAGACCAGTAAGCGCATGAGCTCGCTTCTCGCAACAGAATCTATGGGGTATGTTGAAAAGGTTTCGGGTATGTGGAAGGGTGGTCGCAAGCATTATGGTGAGCATGCGGAGCTCCGGCCTGATGAGGATGAGCTAGAAGAGGACTCTGATGGAAAGGTACAGACGTCGATGGAACGATTCCGTGCTCACTTTGCATTACCGGAGACGGAAAAGCTGCAGGCTACGTATTTTGGTTGCATAATTCGCGTCCTGCCACTCTACGGCAAGATCTACATTAGTGACCGGTCCTTTTGTTTCCGCAGTCTGTTACCTGGCACGAGAACGAAACTCATACTGCCATTGAAGGACATTGAAACGGCGCACAAGGAGAAGGGGTTTCGCCTGGGATACTCGGGACTAACGGTCGTCATTAGTGGTCACGAGGAGCTCTTTTTCGAATTCAGTCAGGTTGATGTGCGCGATGACTGCACGGTGACTCTGCTACAGAGCCTGGAGACGTGTCGGCACCTCAGAGACTCGGCTATTCTGCATCAAGAAGAGAAGGAGCAGCAGGAGGCGGCCATGGCTGAGAGAGATGCGCTTCGATTGACGAGCAGGGATGAATTTCCTCAGCATGACGTGCTGCCGCCGAAAGAGGCCGAGTTACAACCTAGCGCTCCGACTATACTCATGGATGACCCCGATGGCTCGTTTCTCAACTTCAAACCACCCCGTTCTTTGCGAATCACGTGCTTGACAATCGGATCTAGAGGTGATGTGCAGCCGTATATTGCCCTCTGTAAGGGTTTGCTGGCTGAGGGACACCAGGCTCGGATTGCAACGCACGCTGAATTTCAGGGCTGGATCGAATCACATGGTATCGAGTTTAGAAAGGTGGAAGGGGATCCAGGCGAGCTCATGCGATTATGCATTGAGAACGGCACATTTACGCTCTCGTTCTTAAGAGAAGCGAATGCGGCGTTTCGTGGGTGGCTGGACGAGCTCCTTGATTCGGCCTATGCCGCGTGCGAGGGGTCAGACCTCTTGATCGAGTCCCCCTCCGCCATGGCTGGCATTCACATCGCAGAGAAGCTCGGCATTCCCTACTTTAGGGCCTTTACCATGCCGTGGACGAGAACGCGGGCCTATCCACATGCCTTTATCATGCCGGAGCACAAGATGGGCGGTGCGTACAACTACATGACCTATGTCATGTTTGATAACATTTTCTGGAAAGCAACCGCTCAGCAAATCAATCGCTGGCGCAACAAGTCGCTCGGTCTGCCCAACACGAGCCTGGAGAAGATGCAGCCCAACAAAGTCCCCTTTTTATATAACTTTAGTCCCAGTGTTGTGCCCCCACCTCTTGATTTCTCGGACTGGATTAGAGTTACAGGGTACTGGTTCCTGGATGAGGGCAGCGAATATGACCCCCCGAAGGAGCTATCCGACTTTATTCAACGGGCGAGGCAAGATGGCAAGAAGCTCGTATATGTGGGCTTTGGGTCTATCATTGTGAACGATCCCGCGAAAATGACTCAGGAGGTCATTGATGCGGTGCTCAAGGCCGATGTGCGGTGCATTCTCTCCAAGGGGTGGTCTGATCGTATTTCTTCAAAGGGGAATGCTACTGCGAAGCAGTCGCCACAGCAGCAGCAGCACGAGGAACCGGAAATGCCGTCGGAGATTATGGTCATCAAGTCTGCGCCGCATGACTGGTTATTCAGGCAGGTGGATGCGGCAGCGCATCATGGTGGTTCGGGCACCACGGGGGCTAGTCTGAGGGCAGGAATTCCGACCATTATACGGCCCTTTTTTGGGGATCAGTTCTTCTTTGCGAGTCGAGTGGAGGATCTTGGTGTAGGTGTGGGTTTGAGGAGATGGGGGTCCAAGAGCTTTGGGAGGGCGCTGTGGCAGGCTACGCGGAATGAGCGCATGATTGTCAAGGCGAGGGTGTTGGGAGAGCAGATTCGCAAGGTATGTAAAACCCCCTGTTCAAGTCTCAAGCCTCGAGCCTCAAGCCATCATGACTCTCAGGTTGGCAAACCGCCAGTGTGATGCATGCAAGAAAGGGAGGTTTTATATGCTAATCTGACGGACGTTACTGCGTCGTTTTGATGGACTATAGGACAAGGGCGTCGACACCGCTATCCAGAATATCTACCGCGATCTCGAATACGCAAAGAGTTTGATTAAGCGCAAGATTGGGCATAATGGCCAGCTTGATGCGGAGGAAGATGATGAGACGGAGGAGAGCTGGACGTTTGTGGGGGCTGAGGAGCCGGATCCGGATGTGGTGACTAGGAGGTTGAGCGAGGGGCTTGGGGGGATGGTGCTGGGGGAGCAGAAGCGTTTGGGGGGTAGAGCTGTCAAGACGTAGGAGGGGTTGGAAGGGGGGGAGATGCGAGTGGCAGAAGGGGAGTTTGTGTGCCCGCTCAGGACTCGGGATTTTCGGGCGTACGATATCGGACGGTGAAGGGTCGTCTGCCCGCCTGAGGAGTCGTCTGTCCGGCTGTGATTACGATCCTGACCGCTTTTTCTTTTCTTTCTATGGACACCCACGACGACAAGACCTATTCTTAGGAGACAAGTCGAAGCATTCGGCATACGATTTAATTTGGAATACGGTATGAACGGCAAAGATTGGGTTTATCTGCTCGCCTAGGACTCGGCTGTTGCAACTTGGAGCAGGGATGCGATACGAGCGCATCATGCGATATTGGGGGGTGAAGAGGGTTGTCTGCCGGCCCGGCCTGAGAACTCGTAATACCTATTGGGAGAGGTTGACACGATGTCAGGGGCGGGAGAGGAGTTATCTGCCCTGCAATGCTTACGAATATGCAAGCACACGATCACTTTTTATGAAGAACCACGACGGCAAGACCTATTCTGCGCATAATATTTTTTGAAGCGTTCTGCATACGATAATTGGGTACACGGCATGAACAGAAAATAAGTTTACAACGCAATGATTCTCTTCCGGAACTGGGTAATCGAATCAGGACTCCTTTTGGCCTGTAATGAAATTGGATAGGACGGAGTGGAAGGGGTTGAATGTAATTATTACGGCTACAATTACAAAGCATGCATGCATAATATGAATTTGTTCGGTATCACCAGATAGATGCAATGCTATGCATGGCAGACACGGAACTGTCCGATGGACTTGACCCATTGCTAATACATGATTTCTTTCATCTCATCTCGTTCCATTCCATTCTCCTATGATCTTCCAATGGGGAAAAGGGCCGTGGCGGTTCGATGTTGGTACACACGGAGTATAGTTATCAGATACGGCCCGTGGATTGGTATATCGGCAGTCTTCTGCCGTGCCGTCTCTTGCTTCGCATAAATCTGGACAGATATATGCTCAACGTGGGTGTAAAATATGGCTGTACGAGCCAGTTTGAAGTTGTTGCATGTTACTTGTAGTTGCGCCATTTCACGGAGTAGACGCCTCGTAGGTATGTACCTAATTTGCAGTGATTTACAAGTCATGGTGAGCAATTCTCCGTCGGTGGGTTACATGGGCGGCCGCGGATCTGAGCGATGCCGGCGTGAAACTTGAATCATGAGCCGCCCGCATCGTGATTGCGACGTGGAACTTGGCACTGACACGCGAAGAGTATTCGCCAACGGGTATGTAGTTAGGCCATCCCAAGGGCCCCGCGGTCCGCTTACCTAAGCCACAAGCCAGTCGCAGCCGCGGCGATGGACGCAAATCAATCACCTCACAGCTTCAGACTGCCAAGCCCTTCGACGTGAACGCGACAACACGACAAAAGCTCGGGAGGCAGGCGGCATTGGATCCAACGCCCGGCGACTTGCGACGCAGAAATCCCGAGACAGTACCTCGCCCACAGTCATTGACCCCATAACCGTCGACAACACCTTCAAACCTCGAGACGAAATACATCAATCTCGACCATGGCACAAGATATGCCCCCCAAGGCCGGGTACGGGCCCGTCCAGTACAAGGTACGTGGGCATCAAGATTGAGGAGAGAGATAAATTATGTCGTCTCGACCTCTGAAGACCCCGAGGACTTCATTCTGCGCAATGAATAGAATTACCCCTCGCAATGGCTTGTCGGGAATCATGTCTTCTTGACCAGCCCAGAACCTCGAGGATTTCATTATGCGCAATTGATAGTCTTTGGCCCCCGAAATGGCTAGGTCTAGTTCCATTGCGAATGCCACAGGCGGGCGTGGCATTCAGCGCGTATATGTATCAATATGGCAGTATCAGGCCGCTCCAGAACGCTGACACGATGCAATGCGCAGAGAAATCTTCCCATCAGTGGCATCCGTCCCGGCACCATCTTGCTAGGCGTCGGCACCGTCATGGCCTACGGCTGGTACAAGCTGTTTTACGGCATGCGTGAAATGAAGTACGTTCCAAACTCAACGAATCCTGAAGCCTACGAAGTACCCTCGGCGCGAAAGTTTATCGATTTGAATAACAACGGACATGCGAGTTCTGAATACTAAACCAATGCGATTGCAGCGAGCTGGCCCGCGAAAAGATGTGGTCTCGCATCCATCTGACTCCTCTCCTGCAAGCTGAAGAAGATCGCGACCAAGTCCGACGGTACTGGGCGGACCAGAACCGTGAGAAGGAGCTGTTGGGTGAAAATCTCAAGGTGTACAATAACGAGAAGTATGTGGCGCAAGACTTGCAGTTCTTTCCTGCCATCTGTGCAGTGACTCGGTCCGCATTGCATGGCATGAGCTCTCGATGAGGATTTTATGGGCTAACTTTATTACTGCAGCCGCTTCGTTCGTCCTACGTATGCTGTCGCTCCTCCGCCATTGAAGTGAACGGATGATGGGCGTCAAGGTAGGGGGCAGCTGGAGATCTAATAAATGGGCTGGAATTCCGCGGGGGCCCAGGGTTGTGGGATCCAGGTCCTCTTAAAAAGTGTACGTCTCGGTACTGACGTGGAAGAGGGTCATGGAGCAGTATGTCGAGGACTCGGGGTGGCATACTTGTACATATCTATTCAGTGGAATGGGAGGTTTGGCCGCAGCACAATAAATGACGAAAAGGCAGGGGAAAAGCCTCGCTTGTCTGAATTATAAACCATGAGGTCGGACAGCGCCATCTGCCATCATATCAAGAGCTGAAACGTATTTCCACATCACGTCAAGTTTGACCCATAGCTATGTACGGCTTCGGCTTTGAATGTAGACGTCGGCTACGGTTATTCCCAAAATTTACGGACGTCAGGTCGTCTATTATTCACTCTTCTGCCGTTCAGTCTCACAACGTGACAAAGTCTCTTCAAGTCCCGCGCATCGTGAAACCCCTGTCTTCGTTTTGGCCACGGTTTTCGTTACGTAACGCCGCTTGCAAGCCAAATCCCTCACCGTACCTGTCGGCTCAAGTTCATTGAGATACAGCCTAGGCAAGGACATGGTTCATTCCATATGACTTGCTTTGAGCTTCTCCGCTCACTCTACCATCTCTCTTCTGCAAAATCATAGTGCGCAAACGATGCATCTGTTGGCCATGCTGCTGATCAGGATTCAGCGGCACCAACGTGCGCGGCAAAGAGCAGACTTGGTCTACCGAAATTGTGGATAGCAACTAGAATGTGGGTTTCCGCTCCCGTCTCTCCCGTCTGTAGCCGTCTTTTGCACATTCCTGATCCTGTGGAGATTGAGAATAGCCTCAACAGGCAGAATGGAAATATGTATTTTGAGAAGAACACGGGGGTTGCTTACATCTGCACCTTGCTCATTGGTCATCCGCCTCCGCTGAGACTTCCTCAAGAGGCAATATGCAGATCGCAGAGCACAAACCCTAGAGAACGACATGGAGGGTGATGTAACATACAGATGAAGTCCCGCTTCGAGGCCGAAGGTGCCAAGCTCCCCAATGTAGCATCAAGCCGACTCCCGAGAGACGTTTCTCAGATACCTTCTGACCCTGCGCGGCGATCTCTCCGCGGCCGTTCTTCGACTGGTCATATCTTCTCTTTACTCTCGAAGTTGAACATATCAAGCTCGCCAGAATCAAGCCGTCTAAAATCACCTCTAGATCACACCTCGCACCGCTTGCTCCAACATGACTGCACATCTCGTCTCTCTCCTCGTATCCCTGTCCGCTATCGTCTTGATACGCTTCCTCGTCATCCAATGGCGGCGCTGCTCGCTCCGTCGCCGTCTCGGCTGCCAGAAGCCGCCCAAATACCCGCACCGGCTGCCCTGGATTCTCGATCCGTGGGGACGCGATCTTCAGAAACAGCGCGAGGAGGCCTTTGCCAAAGGCCGAAATAATCGACTCTACTTGCAGCAGTTCCTCAAGTGCGGGTCCACGTTTGAGGAGCGGTCCCCGCACAAGAGGACGCTGTTGTGTACGACTGATGATGATAACTGGCGCACGATTCTGGTGCATAAGGCGGAGAACTACTGCAAGGAGGAGGCGCGGACGGGGCCGATGCTGCGGTTCATAGGCCCGGGGATCTTGACAAACGAGGGGATCGCGTGGCGGAGGTCGAGGAACTTGATTAAACCACTTTTCAAGAGGGCTGAGCTCAGTGATGTGGTGCGGTTCGAGAGGCATGTTGATCGGTTGATGAAGGTGTTGCCGCGGGATGGACAGACGGTGGACTTGGTGCCATGGATGGCGAAGGTTGTGAGTGATCGAAATGCCTTACCTCTCTCTGTCTGCGTCTCTCTCCATTCTCTCTCTTTCTCTCTCTTTCTTTCTTTACTTTTTCCCTCTCTCCTCCATATGTATCAGCTGACACACGAGCTACGAACCAAAGTTCCTTGACAGTGGCACCGAGTTCATCTTTGGCCAATCGTTCGACTGTCTCGCCGGAGATTCCTCCCAGGCCGACGAAATGCTCATGGCGTTCAGAGCTTGCCGCCGTAGCCTCGGCAAAAAACGCATCATGGACAGCAGCAAGCTTCCCTTTTTCCGAGACACCGAGTTTGAAAGAAACGTCAACCTTGTGCACGCTTTCGTCGACGCCCAGGTAGCGCGAGCCCTGGAAAAGAATCGAGACGCGATGTCTTCCGAGCGCGATGAAAAGAAAAAGGCGCTCGACAACGATGATGGGGACATTGCAGCACGAGAGCGCTATATTCTACTTGATGAACTCGCCAAGTTGGCATCTGACCCCATCATGCTACGCCACGAAACGCTGCATGTTTTTCTTCCGGCGTTTCTGAGTATCTCCAACATCTTCTCTGCGGTGCTGTTCCACCTCGTTCGAAGGCCTGACATTTGGGCTGAATTACGTGCTGAGGCGCTTGCTCTTGGAGATGAGCCCCTGACGTTCGAGCGGCTCAAGTCGCTGCATTCTTTTCGGAATGTCTTCTTTGAGGGATTGCGCGTGCATGGATCGTCAGGTCGCATTAGCCGCACGGCTATTCGGGATACCGTCATCCCCCGTGGGGGCGGGCCCGATGGCATGAGTCCGGTTCTCGTTCCGAAGGGCAGGAGAATTATGCTGGATATGTATGCCAAGTTTCACGATCCGCAGGTCTGGGGTGAAGACGCCGATGTGTTCCGGCCTAGCCGTTTTGAGGGCCGCAGGTTGGCGTGGGATTTTGTGCCGTTTTCGGGGGGTGCAAGGATTTGCCCCGCGCAACAGCAGTCTATCACGCAGAGTATCTATTTACTCGTGAGATTGGTGAAAGAGTTTGAGGTTGTGGAAAATCGAGATCCGTGCATGGAGTTTGTCGAGTCGATAAGCTTGGTGTCAGAGAGTAGGAATGGGGTATTGGTTGGGCTGGGGGAGAAGCCTGCGAGCGCGGATGCCGTGTAAAGCAGCGACCGTGAGCGAGGAAGACGCTGTTTTGGTCAACGTTGAGCCGTGGATTTATGGTGGCGGAGAGAGTGAAGTAGTATTGATGTCAAGATGTACATATTTGCTACCGGGTTGAGGAGTATATATTATGCTCTCGTTTCTGTCTTGACACAATACATAAAACATCATGATAGAGTCAACGGCACAGACAGACACACATGCGTATATCAATACGCGCTCAATATATCAAACACTTCGTTTCAGTCATCCCTCAGGAGGTCTTGCAAAGCCTAGAAATTTGCCTTTTGACGGCAGGAGCGTGTCATGTATGAATTGATTATCAAGAGGGCCATCAGACATGATGCCGTCGCATGTTTTGACGCGCCAGACAATCCCCAGACATGAAATCAGCCCCGACATGAAATCACGTAGAGAGACTCTCACGACAGCGCGATCGAATGTCGCGTCTTGAGACTTATCCAGGTAACTTCAGCTATTGGCTGCAGGCAGGCCTGCTCTTGTGCCTGCTGCCTCACATAATGCGTGCCTACTGGTGTGCTTCGGAAGAGTGGACTGACTTGCCCTCAACTCGGGCCGTTTCCTGGAGTCGCCGTTTAGCCATCTGGATAACTTTGAGTGGTCGTTATGTGCGTTGAATCTTGCGTTGTGGCTCTGTGTAGTTGTTGTTGGATTGTGTGACGGTGCGAACAATGTAATTGATGTAGGCAGTGGCACTGCTCGTTGTCAGGTGCATATCCCCTAGCGCGAGCTATGGCGGGCTGCAGCCTACAGCCTACAGGTATTTCACGCACACCTAGTCTAATTTTGTGTTTTGACTCTTATACTCTCGAGTCTCGACGAGAAGAAAATCTCCGAGTGCATACAGTTTGTCTCCTGCATGCACGGAATAATGCAACCGACGATTCTAGATACTACATCTCGGTAACTGCCATCGTGGTGATCGTCTTCGATAGCCCCCCACGCCGAGGGGGAAGTGGTCAGTCGCAACTTTTGGTTGCATCACACTCTTCTGATTCTTGCTTTGCCCGCGACGTCGTTGAAATCTCTGCCAATCAACTATGTTAGGCACAACTTCACATCAACATCTCTCGCTGGTATTTTGACTTGTCTTCCAAAGGGTCGGACGCCGGAGAACCACCCAGGATCCGCATTATACGCATTATACGCATTATACGCATTATACGCATTATACGCATTATACGCATTATACGCATTATACGCATTATACGCATTATACGCATTATACGCATTATCCTCTAGACTTGTAATTGCACCGGAAAGAGAACTCGAAATGTAGGGAAAATGCATAGACAGCTGCTAGAGCTGTCGATATCAATATATACCCAGAATACGGTTGCACATGTTCTGACCTCCTGCCCGGTGCCGTCAATGAAGAGGCATTTCCACACCATGTCCCACGATAAACACACCCCATCTAGCGCGCCAAACATCTCTTCACCGAGGTGCATCCTCAGGATACGCATTGCTATCCTTGGCCGTCTCTGCACGGTTGCCGCTTCGAGCCGCAACGCCTGGATACTTGGAAGCGTATTGACTCATGGTCTTGCCGGGTGGCAGATTAGGACAGCCGCGCAAGAGGTCAGACAGCGCAGGCAGCAGCGTCTCATCCACAAGAGCAAGCACCTCGTCCAGCACCATGCCATGAAAGATCTTTTTCAGCGACTAGGGCACCTCTGCCTGAATGCTCTGTGCAAGGAAGCAGCCTAGCCGTGTCGGATCCTGCAAATCCTCGGCCACGTTGATCAGGCCGCCCGATACATCACCGAGATCAATACCCTGGAAGGAGCTGACTGTGTCCGTGTTGCCGCCGATCTGGCACGTAGACAGATAGGCAAGACACTGGGACGCAACGCCGGAGATGAGATCAACGAGCGTCCAGGGGTTCTTGTGGCTGCGGCGGTACCAGTTCTCGGGAATACGCTCCTTGCCGTACGAGTACTTGCGGGATCCGTCGGGCTGGACTTTGTAGGAGAAGAATTCATCGAGGGCATGGTGCTTCAAGAAACCGCGCGGCTGCTCGGCTGAATGATTTGCCGTGAGGGCCCATACAGAGGTGTGCGCCGCCGGGGCGAATGCTAGACTGGCCACGGGCGGCGAGAAGTAATTGCGGTTGGTGGCGATGGAATGCAGTTTGCGGTTGTGCTGGTGCTCGGTGAGCACCGGTGCTGTGATACATCCGTTGGCGCGCTTGTTGGACAGCTTGAGTAGCTGGTTGTAGAATTCCGGATACGAAGCGCAGTTGGAGTTCTTGTCCGGGGCCAAAAAGTCTCCTCTGGTGATGGAGGAGTCCTTTCGGCTTTGAGATGGCCGTAAGCGCAAATTCCCGTTGGCAAACCGAGAAGTCCCTCGTCTAGCTAGCCGAGGGGCAAGCCGGAAACTGCCTCGCCTAGCAGATTGAGGGGCAAGCCGGGAAGTTTCTCGGCCAGCGAGCCGACGCCGGAGACTTTGTGCGACGCATAGCCGATGGACCAATTTTGTGCGAGGGGATCGCCGTCGAAGAAATTGGTGATGAGATGCAGGAGCAGCGTGGCGGTCTGGTCTATACCGTAGGCTTTCCAGAGACCTGTGTTGATGCTTTCCAAGGTGGCAATGCCGTCGCGGGGAATATAGTTATGGTAGGCGGCTGCATTGAGGCCTGGGCAAGGGACGCGCATGTCGTTGGGTACGGGGTCTTGGTACTCGTGATCCCCGTGAACTGAGACCAGCTGAGCTTCGGGGTCAAACTCATCAAAAAGGGCCTGGTAAGGCGTTCCCGGGTACTCTGGAAAGGGAACCAGCTTGGTAACAGCTTGGCCTGAATAGCAGTATGCGGGTATTTGGCTCTTGTCAGTCTTCTATTGTATGATATGAAGCCGGCTGTAAGTCCCGGGAAAGAGGGAAAGGGGAGAAATGTGAAAGGAGAAAGAGGCAAAGAAGCATGTGAGTATACATACGGTTGGAGAGCCCAGGCCAAGCCATCACCAATTCGGCCAGCGCCAAAGACCAAAGAAGCCAGGCCATTGTATGTGTCTTACTCCGTAGTGAAATTAGGAAAGGTTGAGGAACTCTCGCAGCGCAAGGAAGGTAGAGAACTGTGAGATAATCCCTTGATGCGAACAAAAGAGTGCTCAATACGCTTCGAGACGGATGTTGATGATACGATTTTATCGGTTTCGTCCTTCCGAGTATCACAATCTCGAGAGTCAATAAAAGGTAAGTCTACCACCATTATACTTATATAGGTCGTGCTATCGACGAGGGGAGAGAGAAACAGCACGCACAGGAAGCAGATAACGAGAAATCAAGAAGAAGCATATTCCTCCCTTACAAGTACCCCTATTTGATGCATCTTGGTGATGTAAAAGGTCTCAATAGCTTTCCGTATTAGGCGCTTCAAAGATCGCGATTGGCCACACCAGCCTATCAAGGCCGATAATCCATTCCGGGTAAAGCAGATTCCGGGAGACAAGACATAATGATGAAGTATGTACTTGAGTTCTAAAGATATTTGACATGATCGGTTGCAGGGCTTATATGGGGTTGCACGCATCATGAGTCGACTGGATCGACGTGGAGATCAGCTGGCGCTATGATGTGACGTAGCGAGACCGTATGTGCACAGCATGTTTTGTTTTTAATCACCTTTGGTGGGATCAACATTGACGGTACTTGAATATATAGGTAGTCTGGGCATCGGTGTCCGTTAGAACAGGAAGGCACCTCAGGATCTTAAAATGGCTACATAGACAGAATATCGCTGAAAGCTGTAACTGAGGAGTTAGTAAGCAAGGGCGGTTCTGTGAGAGCGGCAGAATTTCGAAGCCACGAATGAGCTGCGACACAGAGAACATGCACGCGATCTGGCCACACCCCTTGGCCAATTCGGGACGAAACCATCGAGCAACGGCCGTGAGTCCATGCTAGAAGGCATGTTGGAGTCGCAAGTCCGGGCGACTGCATCATTGTGCCCGGCACATTGACCATGAGCCATGGCATCTACCATTCACATCTCCCCGGCCGGGCTTGTCTACCGTGTGTAGAACCCATAATGAAGGGTCGTATGTCCCCGAGTCGAATGCCAGCCGGGGACTTAACATCCGGAACATTTGGGCACGCGGGCAATTTGAGCTTGATTAGCTGCACGTTTCCGCTGATCCCTCCTCCAAGACCACAGTGCAGTAGCTTAGAAGCAGCTGATGAAATGCGAGGTATCAAGAGGCAGTATCCGAGACGTGAGATTGAATACATCAACCCGTCATGACTCATCCATGCTACATGCTCGAGCCGACAAGAATCGGAACCCCTGAACAACCCCTTGATCGTGCGGCCCCTGTCGTCTGAATCAAGCCTGAGCGCAGTTAGAGAGACTGTGAGGTTTTAGCATTCGTTGCCAGCCAGGGCCTAGCACATGTGCTGGGAAGCAAAGGAAACGTGAAGTGCGGCTCATGTTCGCAGTAACGTAAAAAAGGAAATATGTCCTGTGAGTCCGAGCCTTGGACTCTAGAGTCTAGAGGAATCAGCCCCTCACCAAAACTTGAAAGCGCGGAGGAAGGATTCTTCTTACTGTGAGGAATCGTATATCCCTACCGACCCGGCCAAAAGGTCAGAACACTAAGCTGGTAGGAACTCAGCTTAGTGCGGGATATATAGGTACATGCAAACAACGGACAGAGCAATTACGGGTAACCGTCACACTTACAATGGAGAAGCGGATGGCTGTTGAGGAGGTTCTGCCTCTACGCAACTGGCACATTACGGAGTATAGAACTATCGCAATTGTCAAAGTGACAGAGCTGAGAGAGCTACACCATCCCATGGCATCGTGATGACACCTGCACTGGCGCGTGAGTTGAGGTGAGAGCTTCGACATTCGCCCGTCGGGTGTTGAGGAGTTTCAAGTGGGGGAGCTTGGAAGCGAGCGTGAAGAACAACTGACCCTGACCCCTGTCACATACCTGACCCTCTTACTGGCCAATCATCTTCGAGACATACTTTGACACGGTCATGTAAGCGACTCTCGTACACTAGCATACGCTTGTTGAAAACGTCGAAAACGTTCACCGTCGCCAAAACGGCAAGAATTAATTTGGACGACAGCCACACCGTAATGTCGCCGACAGTTGCATTGATGTGTACATATTTCAACGATGGATAATTTACGAAACCTGAATAAAAAGTTCACATACTCGATCTCTGAAGAAACGCGCGCAGAAAAGTCGGCATGTTTTGTTTTCCTTCAATGCGATCGCAGAAACACGTATGGATTGCTTGTCAATTGTCTCGGTGGGAATATTTCTCAAGAAAGATTGTACGTACCGGATCATTCGCACCACTTAGGTTGCAAATGGAAAGCAATGCAGCGAATTTTAGCCTGAAACGAAACAGCTGGTGAGAGACTGCAATTTTTCTTTTCAAGGAGGATTTCAAGGAATGGGTAGAGGTGAATGATGTGGTGATTTGGAGATGGAGAGTAAACTCAACTTGTGCCCGTACAGCTTCACCGGGACCAATTACGACCGAATCTTGACCTTCTCGACCCTCGATTCTTTGGAAAGTCTTGCGATACTATTCTTCAATAAAATGCGCAAATTTCAGTTTATCGAACACGGTAATGGGGACAATCGAGTGCATTGAGTTGGCAGAGGCAGTGAGCAGCAATGACACTTGTTCAAGTTGACACCACTGATCGATGTATCCTCCAACGTCTTGATGCTTGTACATATCGATTCTTGCCAAAAAAATTGACCAGGAAAACCAGAGCTCTCTCACAATACATATAAAAGTGTAGGTCATGTATTCTGCACCGTCTTGTTCCATTGGTGAACTGGCTGCACTCAAAGCTGGCGTCATTCAATGCAAAGCGGTGCAACGCCCATTTTTAAACAGATTCAGCTTGCCGCAAAAAGCCTCAAGTTTACTCTTATATATTTCAGGATGTCGCTTGCGTCGTTTCACCGCGTTTTATAGACGGGTGAATGCTCTGTTGAGCGCGGCGTTGGACAGACCTAGATGAACTTAGCGTCCGGGAGGTCAAAATCGCACACCTAATTTATAGATAATAACTTATAAATAACTACAACTTGGTCTCCAACGGACGGAATTGGCTCATTCTAGAGTCGAACACAATTAACATTAAATGTGTACAAGAAGAGAAAAAACGCGCCCGTCATAATTGCATATTTCGAAGCAAGATTCCCTACGGTAATTGGGGTGCCCTCAGGCGGCCCTAATCAAAGAGAGGCGGCATAACATGCGCTATTAATCGCGATGAACTTGAAGGACGTCTTCCACATATATGAACTATGACAAATAAAGTTTCACGCGCTATAACGAGCCCATACACATAGCTGAAACCGTGATGGATTGTCTCGAGAAGCCAGGAATAATTCTCCGCACGGCCACCGCCTCCCTAAAACCTCAAGGAGTTTGCGATGGGTGTATGGGAGGAAATTGTGTTGAGGTCATTAAGACGCCCACACACAGCATACAACCCCTCCGGAAAAATAACGCCCAACACCACATTGGACCCATAATGAACCACCACACCTATTTATTTCACTTTTTCGCAATCTGGCCATTCAAAATGTAAAAAATGCGTAATTGAGCAGAGTCTATAGAATCATGAAGGCTTAACTAATCAACTGACTGCCTCAATACTTTGTATACCACCACTTAGAATTTATCACAGCCTGAAGACGGTCAGGCACGCTGTCGACAAGGCCATCTACAAGCTACTTTTCGAGTACATGTTAAACATTTGTCGCAATATTTTCGAGGTGCTCTAATGCGGCCTGGGACTTCTTCATAGGGATCATATTTGGATCCCGTTTAAAAATTTGCTGCTTCAAGCATGACCATAGGTTCTCAATGGGATTCAGGTCGGGGCTGTATGGCGGCCAGTCCAGAGGAGTCACCCCTAGCTCCTCGAGGCAATCTTTCACGATTTTGGCAGTGTGAATCGGCGCATTGTCATGCATGAAGATGATGTAACTATCGATCATGGTTGGAAGGTATTCTTCAAGGTGATCGCGGTAACTCGCGCTTGTGACGCCGCCTTTCTTTGAGTCGGGGTCCCCCGGGAGGACAACGAGAGGACCCTGATTGCCGTAGCAATTTCCACCCCAAAACATAAGGCTATGTCGAGTATTTTGACTCTAGCTTGTACGTAATCACACTCGATTGCTTTTGAGCCTAAAATGAGTACAATCCCTTGGTTAGAACTCGATTTATTGTAAATACAAGTTCAAGGTGCAGTTCTGACCCGCATGGCGCCAAACCCACGCCTGGATCTGTCCATGCCGCGCGCAACAGCGCATTTATCTGTCCATAGCACGGGACGAAACCACGCAAGTGGCTTGTCACGATACTTAAGCGTAAATTGGAGTCTTCGTTGGGCATGTTCTTCAGTTAAAAATGGGCGCTGTGCGGCTTTGCGATGCAGGACTCCCTCTTTCTTGAGGTGTCCACTGTCGTGCAGATTTGTCCGTAGAAACATGAGGAGCACATGTTTCCATAAGCTCTCTGGTTGTAGTGAATGATTTTTAATTTATATTATATATGCCTGAATACTTCGCATATCATGTTTCGATAGCGTTTTCGGACGTCCTCGCCCTTTCCGTGAAATCCCCCAGTCTTATTTTGTGAAGCGTTGTTTAATGCCATATACGAGGCTTGGGAGAATTCCCTCGTCTTGAGCGATCTGTGTGGCTGATTTGCCTGCGGTAAGGGCTGACCACACGCGAGACCTAGTTCGTGGCCTCGAATGTTGTTTTGAATAGTTTTAAAGGGCGTTATGGCGTCTCCATGGCTGCTCAAATATGATGGGTTGGTTTGTGAATGAAGGGAAATTGGCGCGTCGCGTCGAAAAGTGGAGGAAATTTTGTGTTATTTGTGCGGGTGTACTTCGCCGTCTTCAGGCGGTGGCTCGTGGTACACTTATATACATAGTTACAACCAAGATCGCTGATCAGCAGTAGGTGCAATCCTTTGCATTGTTATCGCCCTAATTGCATGATCATTTACTGCGGCTTGAGGCACTGCACTTGGAAGCGAAGCCCACTGTGACGGTTACCCGTAATTGCTCTGTCCGTCGTTTGCATGTACCTATATATCCCGCACTAAGCTGAGTTCCTACCAGCTTAGTGTTCTGACCTTTTGGTCGGGTCGGTAAGGGATATCCGATTCCTCACACCCACCACGAAGAGGACATGGTCTTCTCTTTCTCTGCTTCTCCCAAAATCGGGACGTCACCAACGCTAGTCCTCCCTCTTGAGCCTAGGCCAATTTTGGATGGGTAAGAAGAGCTTAAAGCAATCTTTCTAGAGTAAGTTTTGCTCTACTTATCTTCCCACGAGAATTGGCGTACGAGAGTCAGCTCAATCGGCCTGGGTCCTGACATTAAACGCATGACATATATGCATGCGGCATTGCATACGGAGTATATGTACATACATGATACATACCTCATACAGACCCGAAACCTTGCTGACTAACGCCCTCATTACGGGGAGAGTACCTACAGAGTATGTGCTCCGTATCTTGCGGGGAATAGCCTTAGGACTCAGACCGTACAACCATGGGCGACAACGCAAACCAGGTCTTCCTTTATATAGGTAGCTTGGTATTCATCATTCTCATTCATCAATCCATTTGCATAGAGTTTACACTCACGTGTTCGTCGTCTTCACTTTCTAATTCATGCATCCTTCCCGCGCACAACATGCCTTAGCCGTGCGCAATGGTTCGTTCATATCAGGCAACCCGATGTCCAGGTAAACCATCAGAAACACACCACGATATCCGTCAACGCTATAAAGGGATTTTTTGCGTGTTTTGTGGTGATCCGTACGCAGTACCAATTCCAGTTGAGCCTGAGGAGGAGAATATAGGAGGAAGGCGTACGACCTCGGGCCCATCGCGAACGATTCGAGACCGCACAACCAACCGTCCGCATACTTCCGCGCGTCAGAGAAAAATCGCGCTAGAAGATGTAAAGAAAGCCAGGGACCGATCTGCATGGGAAGACCCTAAAGGTGTCCGGATTCTCGTCAGACATGTATCATCGTTGGGCACCTACGAAGGTGGCTTTTTTTATGCCCGAAAGCAATGCGAGCTGTGTTTGTACAGATTTTCCAGTTCCCATAGGTCGGAGCTAACAATACTTTAGCAGCAGTTCAAATTCTACCACTCAATATATGGGAAAGAGATGTCGCGCTCATGACCGAGCGAACATGGGTTAATAAATACGTACGACCGCAGCACCAGGCGGAAGCCCAGCAGCAGGCTATTCCATATGAGCTTGGAAGAGCCTGGACTAAGAAAGCCGGGCTTGATCGAATTGAGTATCAGTCAGACACATCGCCTCGTACGGTGTATGATCTATTTGGTCCACTTAATAAGTATGGCTTCAAATCTTCAAAAGGTTCACTCGAAATATGTGTAAACTTTCAGATTGAAGAGACAGACTCAAAACGTGGACCGCAACCTTTCACTCCTACTTCAGCACTACAAAAAGTTCGCCGCCTCGTATGAGAGATCGCGTCCCAACACCTTGAATAGGTAGTATGTAAATCTTGCATAACAAGCTTGAACAAGTTTCACCTACACAACCTCCAAAACAACAACCTCAACGGTCAGTCCACGCAGAGCCTTCAATCTTGACAGATTATGATTTATTTCTTAGTTCATCACGTGTTTTTGCAACTGATTCTTTTATTTGTGTAATAAGTGACGTTGAGGTACGAAGGCATAGATGATACTGTACACGAATGTTACGCCTACGACTACTAGTATGCTTGAACAATCCGTCTGGAACAGAAAATAAAGACAGAGTCCAAGACTCCACGCACGCGCCAATTCTCAAACCCTTGGAGAGTCGGGGCCATCGGGTTGCCTTGAAGGTTCAAATATGTGTAAGCTCAATCTCGATTCTCCCACTGAAACTCTGAACCTGTCTGTCGTATGAAGTCGCGAGTGCCTACGCGAAGAATTGGAGTCACGCGAGGGTTTGGTTGTGTGCGACAATCTTGGTGTCCTCGTGTCGATGAATCGTGCCAATTCAACCTAACTAATGTACCGTATTTCCCAGTGTTCTTTTAGCTCCTAATACTTCTAAACAAGCTAAGGCACAAAGCCGCACAAAGTTCTTCAACATGTCTTCGTGTTATATCAGAACTTTTCCCTTATTCCATCGCCGATGACGGTTGCTTTGCCTGCCGGACGCGGCTCGCAATCTATGCATTCGAATACCGTTTTGCGCAACATGTTAGAAACGTGCCCTCTCATAAATTAAAAACAGTGGCCGAAGCAAATGCTTGATCCCCCTTTCCAAATAAGTAAGCCCCTATTGTGGCTTGCAGTTGCCAACAGGGTCAGCTGTCTTGTCCGACCCCTTCTTCACGTCCGACCCGGCTCGGGAAACACCACGTCCGCCATTTCCAACGTCCCGCATCCGTTGTTCACATTCGCGACAAACATGTTGTGTCGCTTGCTCCATGGGAATGACGCTCCGCCGGCGGGCGGCTTCGATGACTCGATAGTCACATGCGCGCAGTTCATGTACATCTCGCGATTTCCGATTCTATTGAACCAGCTCCATGCGAAAAGTGCTTTTCCAGTAGGTGCATCGGCCGGCACGACGAATCGCCAGTTCGGAGTCAAGGGACACCCGCCAATGAAAGATTGAATGACTTTCCAGGTTTGGCCCTTGTCGTATGACAAGGAGAGCTGATACGAGCCGCTTCCGTGGGTGGCACTTCCTTCGAGGTTTACGGTGTAAGGCTGCCCGGCCTTACAGTTGGCCACAACCCGGCCCTGGGGTGTGTTCAGCGCAGAGTGGTAGCCTTTGCAGGGGAAGTTGGACCCTGACGCAAAGAGAGGCGATGTCATGGAGTAGTCGATGTTGGTACTGCGGACGTTGTACTTGGAGAGAAAGGGGGCCGGGTACTTCGTCTTCGATGTGGGCGGCTGTGAGGGCTGCCAAGGCCACGATAGAAAGGAAATGCAATGAATGACCACACCTATTTATTTTATTTTTTCGCAATCTGGCCATTCAAAATGTAAAAAAATGCGTAACTGAGCAGAGTCTATAGAATCATAAAGGCTTAATCAACTGACTGCCTCAATACTTTGTATACCACCCCTTGGAATCTATCACAGCCTGAAGACGGTCAGGCACGCTGTCGACAAGGTCATTTACAAGCTACTTTTCGAGTTCATCCTAAACATTTGTCGCAATTTTTTCGAGGTGCTCTAATGCATTATGCGGCCTGGGACTTCTTCATATGGGCCATATTTTGATACCGTTTAAAAATTTGCTGCTTCAGGCATGACCATAGGTTCTCAATGGGATTCAGGTCGGGGCTGTATGGCGGCCAGTCCAGAGGAGTCACCCCTAGCTCCTTGAGGCAATCTTTCACGATTTCGGCGATGTGAATCGACGCATTGTCATGCTTGAAGATAGTGTAACTATCGAGCATGGTTGGAAGGTATTCTTCAAGGTGATCGCGGTAACTCGCGCTTGTGACGCCGCCTTTCTTTGAGTCGGGGTCCCCCGGGAGGACAACGAGAGGACCCTGATTGCCGTAGCGATTTCCACCCCAAAACATAAGGCTATGTCGAGTATTTTTGACTCTAGCTTGTACGTAATCTAACTCGATTGCTTTGAGCCTAAAATGAGTACAATCCCTTGGTTAGAATTCGAGTTATCGTAAATACAAGTTCAAGGTGCAGTTCTGACCCGCAGGGCGCCAAACCCACGCCTGGATCTATCCATGCCGCGCGCAACAGCGCATTCATCTGTCCATAGTACGCGACAAAACCACGCAAGCGGCTTGTCACGATAATTGAGCGTAAATTGGGGTCTTAGTTTGGCATGTTCTTCAGTTAAAAATGGGCGCTGTGCGGCTTTGCGACGCATGACTCCCTCTTTCTTGAGGTGTCGTGCAGATTTGTCCGTAGAAACATGAGGAGCGCATGTTTCCATAAGCTCTCTGGTTGTAGTGAATGATTTTTAGTTTATATTATATATGACTGAATACGTCGCAAATCATGCTTCGATAGCGTTTTCGGACGTCCTCGCCCTTTCCGTGAAATCCCTCAATCGTGTTTTGTGAAGCGTTTTCCAATGCCATGACTACACGCAATTCCTAGTGCGTGGCGTCGAATGTTTCTTGAATAGTTTTAAAGGGCGTTCTGGCGTCTCCATGGCTGCTCAAAGATGATGGGTTGTTTTGTGAATGAAGGGAAATTGACGCGTCGCGTCGAAAAGTGGAGGAAGTTTTGTGTTATTTGTGCGGGGCCACTGTACGCTCTGTCTCTTGGACTACATAACACCGAATGAATCCGCGGATGGCTTCATTCGCTTTTTTTCGTACATCTCGAATCTGGCACGCCACTTGCCCATCCGGCTGTCATGCCGCAGTCTTGCCGGTTCCTTCCGCGATGCTACATAATCCATTGCCACAAGTCGCTGGATTTAACACGGCATAAAGACCCTAGCGGCGATATGCGACCCGCTTTCTTCCAAGAGAGGGAAAAGGCGCCTGGATTCTTGGCACATGCTATTTTGGCCCCTTGCCCTTGAGACTATGTATTTGCTCCAAATGTCCATGATCTTAAGAAAACTTACATAGATCGACGTCGTCAGGTAGGTGCATCGTCTCACTGAGACTATACGACTCGCCAAGTTGATAGAATCCACCTCCAACACGTGGAACAGGGCCGAGGCTAATTAGGCAAAACTGAAGAAATTGTGCGGCGACGCGTAGCGGAGGCGCACATTTCGTGTTTGCCTCTTTATGCTCCATTTACGCACGCTTCGCTGAGGTAGGTAGTTATGGGCCCGCCCCCTTGGAACAAGAAGCCAAGGCTTCTAGATTCACTTTTTTCTTCGCGTGAACGAGTGGTCCATAAGCTCTGCCGCCCAAGCTTAGGTACCTAGGCAATGCAAGACGGCTTGACACGCACAAAGACTTTTATCCCACACAATCACTTGTCCTTCTATTCTCTTTGAAGTAAAAAAAATCTTAGACCAAGCAAAACATGATGCATCAGAAGGTGATTGGTCCGATCTTGCGGCGCTGGAACTCATGAACTCAGGCCTCCGCGGAATGAGTAGTTAATGAGTGCTCGCGGCGCACATTGAGGAAGGACAACGACAGCGGAATGATGCCACTTTTTTTTTTTTTTTTTTTTTTTTTTTTTTGAAATGAACGTCATGATGAATTTGCTGGGAACCCCATAATACTTGCAGGAGATTGTTTTTGATAACATTGTTTTCCAGTTGGAAAGCAAGTTCGTGCCATGGGAACTCTCGGTTACTCTCCTCCTCTTCCCTCCCCAAAGTCACAGCTGTGTGGCTCGACGCCCGATGTTGTAGGATCGATCTCGAAGGTTGTAACGTGCACGATTTCTGAGGACAGATGGACTAGAGGCTAACCGACACCGATGGGTGGCGCAGAAATCGAAGAGCAAGTCATTCCACGTCCGATCATGTTCCACGCGTATACCTATCATGCCCATGAGCGGAGAATTCTCCCGTCGGCAGTGAGGTGCCTTATTGTGAAGCCACGTATGGGTTAGGGGTCGTAGCGAACTGTTCTCCGCAAATCTTGTTATATACCCATGCACATGCATGATATGGCTGTCACGACTCACGGCAAAGAGGGAGGGAAGTCAGTATCGTCTGGTGGAGTCGCTAAATAGAATAGACTTCGTCCGAGTTTCCAGTGCAGGCACTACAGTTTGGCCGCAAGTTGAGTGGCTCCTAGGAAAATACAGCCGACCGCCGACTACCGGCGTGGAGGACGCCATGTGGGAATTCATCAACAATGCCATACCCGGGAAAGCAGCAAGGGGAGTAGCGAAAGCATTCACGAAAGAACAAACGAAGTGCCTGCGTGTCGTGACCGAAGCATATAGAGCCACACCCGGCACCATCGTCGAAACGGAGTCTGCACCTTTTCCTTGACTACATCAAACGGCGATTCCACGAGAGAATTGAGACGAACGGCATGGCCGAACGGATCCGACAAGCGTGCACGGCGGTAGCGAACCACCTCCGTCGACGTCAGCGACGACCTTCACCCCGTTCCAAGACCGACCGGCCCCCGACCCCGATGGACTCCCGCCGGACAAGATCCTAGAAAAGGAATGGAAAGAACGGTGGTACAGAGACAGAGAAAAAGCCAGGGCGAGACGTCCCCAACGGTCCATCACAGCCGCTGAACAAAACCCGAGCTTCCACTCGACGGGCAAGATCGTTCGCCTCCACGCATCGTTGATGAAACATGAATCCGCCGCCCTAATTCAGATGCGCACGGAGAAGATAGGCCTTCGCAAATTTCTCTTCTCCCGCAAGGTACAAGACGTGGATCACCCATGTGTGAGTGCTGGGAGGGAACTGAAGACCACTATCATGTCATTCTGGACCTGCCCGACTTTTGCGCAGGACTGATGAGGCATGTAACTATCTTGGGGAGGAGTGGGGGTTTCCTTTTCATTCCCAGCGCACCATCCAGCGACTGCCGCGCCGATCACCGGCGAGCAGAAAAACTTTGAGTATGTATGTAATAGGAACCGCGGTTGGACCAAATCGGCCCGAGGCACAGCTCCACGATAGCATAGAGGTTTTCCTCCCTGTCCTAGGGTTTTTCCTCTTTGAGTCATCATGTAGAAGTTCTAGAACTGGGCAAGCTCAGGCCAGCCTAGCTAGTGTATTTAAATAATAACAATGCCATGCCCGGGCTTCATTTTCCGCGCACTTTAGCTGCCAATTCTAAATGGATCTTGTATGTACATGCCTACATATGTATGTATGTACATTGAAAGCTGAGTCAAGTCTAGCAGTATTAGCGCGAGGTACTAGAAACAAGGAACACATGCCGTCGGATGCTTTGCGGCATGCGACGGTGTATCATACACAAGCCTGTCTGTCACTGTCGAGGTGCAAGCGCCCGCGGCATAGAAGTCCTCATCAAGACTTCCATTATTATCTACATCAATGGCTGGATTATCATGTGGGACTATTGTGTCATACGCTGCTTCTTGGCAATGACGCTTTCATCATCATCAATGTTTGCTTCATCGAGGGGGTGATTTTCGTCCTCGACGGGCTGTTTTCGCTTCTTGCTTGTGTCTTCTGAACCATCTGGTGTTTCGCTGACGTTGGCGGCATTTTCCTTGGCGATGCTGTCGTCAATAATCTGATTGAGCTCGGCTTGGCCTTGCTCCCACATATCCTCTCTCGCGCTTTCGCCTTCTTCTTCTTCTTCGTCCTTGTCTTTGTCCTTATGCTCGTCCTTGTTTTCGTCTTCTTCTCCAACTTTGTCCTCGCCTTCATCTTCTTCGTCCTCGTTCTCGTCCCCATTTTCTTCGTCTTCTTCCTCGTCGTCGTCGTCATCGTCGTCAATATCTGTGCCAAGCAGCTCCTCTAGATCTTTATCGGCCAGAGTCCAGTCGGAATTTGGGAGACTCGGAGCGCCTTCTGGCTCAACTGCGATATCGTCTTCGGCATGGACTCTAGCTTCCACTTGCACTCCAGCTTCGAATTCGGATGCTGGTTCGGTCATGCCTTCCGAGCGCCCGAGGTCTGCCGATATATTCAAGTAGTATGGTCTTTCGTCTAACCGCCGCCATTGGCTGATACAATCAGCGAACCACTTGTGGTTCACAATCTTGACGTTGGAATATCTTGCTGCCTGCCGCACTTTCTTCGTGCGTGGTCTATCCAAAGAGACGACTAAGTGAGTAACCCGACGCGATATATCATTCAGCACTTGAGCACCAAAGCTTTGCGCCTGCATGCCATACTCAGACTCTTCAACCTTTTCTCCTTGGGGCACTAAGCCCGAAAACACAATGACAAGACCGGATAGGACGTTGGACTTCAGCTCATCTAGAATGTCTCCAGCATCCGGGACCATAGATAAGTCCACGTTGTCATCGACGTCATCGACGGATGCTTTGCGCCGTGCTTGGCCGTGGCTCGGTGGCTGTATCGATTTTCCATGCTGTCTGTCCTTGCGCCTTCGATCGTATAAGTCGTAGAATGATGAATGGAGATCTGTGAGATGATCCTGTAGGGCAATGAGCTCCTCATCATCGTCACTCAGAAGCTGGTGTCTTCGGTGATGGAATGACTCCTCAGTCGCTTTCGTCTCCCCAGAAAGCTCTTCTTTCTTGTCAAGTTCCTCCTGCATGTGTAAGAGGGGTCGATCCATCAATTGCTTTTCGAGAGTCTTTTCCTGCTCCTTGGTCTGTAACTTGAGGCTGACCTCATCGCCCGCACCACTCATTTCAGCCAGCGACTCAAGTGGGGATGGTTTCTCGTTCGTTGTGGTCGACCCATCGGAGCTGCTTTTGTTGGTAGCAAGTGGAGGGCCGTTGACCTGCGTTGGAGCTGGGAACCAGTCGGTGCGCTTTGGCAGAAAACTCGAATTTATATCGCCAATCCCTTTGAAAAAGTCGTATGGAACAACTTTGATAAGATTCGGTCGGTTACGGGGCCATACATCGCTTCGATCGTCGATGATGACCACCATGTTTGTGCTGACAGGAAAAAGACGCTGCAAACTCTTGATTGTCATGCTACCGCTTTCATCCCGACTGATGACACGGTTTCCGAAAAACTTCTCATCTGGATCGACAAGCCGCGCAATTTGTTGCGCATACGCGCGTGTGCCCATAGTATAGACATGCAATTCGTACATTTGAGACACCTCCTCCAAGAATTCTTGCAACCCCGGTCGCATTTTGACGTAGTAGATATAGTTAGTTGTAAAGCCTCGCGAGGCATCGTGTTCGAGCTGAAAGCTTCTGACATCCTTGACAGCCTCGTGGTTTGGATTCGATGTATCTCGTTGCCAATCCCCGATTGTGGGCTCGATACAAGCATGGATGATGGTTTGGTCCAGATCGACGACGAGGTTCAGTTTTCTTTGCTCAAGCAAGCGCTTCTGGGTATCAAGTTCAGCCTTCGTGGCCACGCTCTCACTCACCATCAGCCCAGTTTGATCGTGCGTCATATTTATCATGGCGCGGTCTGTATCCTTTTCCTCACTAGCCCAGTTTACCTCAGTCATGTCAGCGCCACATAGACTACACAGTCCTTGGATTTGGACCTCATGGCCACAGGCTTCCTCAATAAGCATGCAAGGAACATCGGCGCTGATCAAACTGCCTTCCTTGATTCGCCATTCCTTCAGCGTGCCATCTGCAGGACTATCGAATTCCGTGTATGTTGTTTCGTCGACCCATTCGTCGTCGTCGACCCTCCGTCGCCACGTGAATTTGTATTCGAATATCGTTTCTTGTTTCTTGACAAAGTCTCCAGGCGCTTTGAGGAGCTTGCTGACGGTTATGGGGTAATGCAGGCGCGAGCCTAACGAGACGGTCTTGTCGTACATATTATCTCAGGGTGGCGCGATGGAATCGTCCGCGTCGAAAATCGTGAAGCTCGTTGGCCAATGGTGCCACTGGGTAGGGGCTCAATAGAGAGAAGGAGAGGACAATGTGCCGCCATCTACAATGACAAGGAGAGACGCTATGCCTTCGTCGGATCGTTTCATCTCGAGACCTTCGTCTCTGGTGCGCGGTGAGGTAGTAGGTGCAAAGGCCCAGGACGAGCAAGCTGCTAAAGTTCTACATGCCGCAGAACAACCGCAAAGCATTGGAGCTTTCGAAGGACACCCCAGTCTTTTTGTACCTACAATCTACCTGCTCACAGGCGCTCGCTAAACCAATGAACTCGGCTCTCTGAGGCTTAGTCATTTGATCATTGGGTTCTTTTGCTTGACATAACGTCACGGCCCCGTGTGATCCAACGGATGCGGGGAAATGTAACTACCTAGACAACGTCACGACACGAAGTGTACTCAATCTACAAACGCAAATGCGTCGCGGTGCCTCAAACCATATCCTAGCCTAAGGCAGACATGATGAAAGACGCAGAAAGCTACGGAGTACATCAAAGCCTACCTATCACATTATGTCTGGCACAAAAACGCAGGATCGATGTAGAGTCTATTCACTGGAAGAGATCCAGCTAACAGAATGGGTGTAGAAGACTCTTTCCAAGGAGTCGTGCACAGAACGCACATTCTACCGGATTCCACGAGGTTCCACGAGTGGGATCCACACTTGGGCCATGTGCCAAGTACCTCCACCTATAAGCTCACTGCAACACACCCCCCAATTGGAGCCGAAAATGAACCCATTGAGAGTTCTAATTGCCAACCGTGAGCCATATGCGTGGTGTTTTCCAAAACGAAACAACAAAAGAAAATTATCCTAGGTGTCACGACCTGTACGGGCAGGGAGTGGCAATGCACTATATAACCTCGATCAAGCTGCAGACGTGCAACTTGGTCACTTGACCTTTTGGGCGGAACGGGTGGTTATGCGTTTCTCACACTAGGGTTCCCTTCATGAGATACCCTCACAGTATTCCTCCGAGCGTTCTTTTCATGCGCGCATCTTGTGTATGGTTGCCGTGCTCTGCGCTCCCTCTGGTGATTGGTAATCGAAGAATTCCGTCCGATCGTGCGGGTATCAACCAAACTGAGCATGCTCCTAAACTTCTCGAATTGCTGGTGATTAAGGGCCTTGGTGAGCCCATCAGCCGGCATGTCAGCTGTTGGCAAATATTCTATTTTGAAACTTCCGCATTTGAATTCCTGATTCAACCACGTATTTTGGATACCAACGTGGCGCAGACGAGTGTTGATTCGCTCGCTGTCGTTCAAAATGAGACGAATTGTCTGCATGTTATCGCAATGTATCAACCAGTCCTCTTCGGCGTTGAACTGAATATCTTTAAACAGACGTTGCAGATACATCGTCTTGTTGGCTGTTTGTTGTAGCGTAAGTAGCTCTGCTAAGCAGAGCTACTTGCTTCGGTTGTAGATGTCGTTACGGTCAGTTGTCGTGTCGCCTTCCAAATGACTGGGCCGCCAAACAAAGTAATCAAGTATCCCTGTGATGATTCCCGCGTTTCTAAATCGTCCACGAAAGATGCGTCACTTGCAATTTGTATTATCCGCATTTCCTCCAAGCCCCCAAAGCGCAGAGCAAGGTGTTTTGTCAAAATAAGGTATCGTATGACTTGGTCTGCTGCTTTCATATGTTCTGGGCTTGGATTTGTTAGGAATTGTGATAATTTCGAAGCTGCAAATGCCTCATCTGGTCTTATCATAATCGCCGTATACAAAATCAAACTAATGCGTTCTTGGGAAGCCTTGATTGTTGCCTTGTCGGTGACGACGTCACACTTGCGATATTCTACCACTGGGACAGGAATAGCCGGGAAAGAGGCTTTACCCACTTGATTGAACTTTTCCCCTATCTTGTCGATATGTATATGCCTCGTGACTCGGGTAAATGGTACGGTTTTGCCGGTCACGAATAGTTTCAATCCCAAGAGAATAGCGAGCCTCGCCGCGATCGGCAAGCTCAAAAGCTGTATTCACTCCAACGATGATTTTGTCCGCTACGTGCTTGTTGTCTCGATGACATGCGACGAGAATGTCGTCGACAAAGAAGATAATGAATACGTCTCGGGCTGGGGTATAGAACAGACAAGGCTGAGGGCCTTCAGTACTTCGGTCAGTTCTTCAAACCACAGTTGAGGTGAATCTCGAAACCCGTAAAATGCTTTGAGTAACTGCACTGCTCATCCTGGTATCTTGAATCCATCAGGGAGTTCGCAAATTACCGGTTCCGCGTCTTGGCTGCGTGCTGCGTGTATATTCTGATACGGACTGTGCGTTAAGTTTCTCAGTCTTCGGGTCTTAGAAGACGGACTCATTGAAGGTGACGTTTCTTGTCGTCTGACTTTCTCTAGGGATGGGATCTAAATACGGTATATATTTGACGTAACATAACCGACCAAGCACCCGATGTGCCCCCTAGGGTTACTCTTGAACCAACGTCGATTTCAATCTGCCTCGCGCTCCCTCGAAAGAGAATACGCGCGACAACCATAAGCATAGACACCGCCCCAGCTTGGCTTGGGATCGGCCGTGAGTCCTCGAATTGGCAGTTGAGCGTTGTCACGAAACCATGCCTCAATGACCTGTATGGGTGATTTCCACTCCAATCTCTGAGTGGGACTCATATTGTATAGATACGCAGCGGCTTGGGCACTTTCAGGCCAAAGTTTTAACGGAAGCTTTGCACCCTTGAGCATGGCGATAGATTTTGTTGTGATCATTTGATTTGCTCGTTCCGCGCTCCCATTCGGTTCATGTGTGTATGGTGGTAAGCATTCCAGAACTATACCTTGCGTGCGTGCCCAGGTTTGAATCGCTGTGTTTCTCTTGTCAGAGATAACGGCTCTTTCGTTGTTCTGCTTGAATCTGGCAATAGAAAGTCCAAATTGTCGAGATACCCATCGTTCCAACATCGCAGCGGCAGCCATTGACCCTGATTTACTTCACGGAGTCGTCGCTGCCGAAGCACAAGCAATTGGGACATACACCACGCTTGGTGACCGCCGGCATATACTGTCCGAAAGCACAGTATATGATACCGGTAGTACCATACACGTCGTTAACAGTATTAACCTTCTTGACCCCGGCACATTCAAACCCGCTGAAGATGAGTTCATTGAAGTAGGCAACACGCATTTCCATGTTGTCGGCCGAGGTACTCGTGTTTTGAAAAAGATATTCAGACGGGACAATGGAGTCAAGAATGTCGATCTGAAGTTGCTCAATGTTGCTGTTGTGGAGGGATTTCACGTCAATATCGTGTCAGCGAGTCGTCTTGAGGAGAAGGGTATTTGGCACAATGGGTCTGAGAAACGCATAACCACCCGTTCCGTCCAAAAGGTCAAGTGACCAAGTTGCACGTCTGCAGCTTGATCAAGGTTATATAGTGCATTGCCACTCCCTGCCGCACAGGTCGTGACAGGACCATTCCCTACGGTTGATAGTTGATAGTTGATAGTTTGATTGACGCCGGCAGTGGGGCGCAGCGCGCCCCTCCGCAGAGCCTCCCTAGGGGCGAGTAGGCGGTCCAAGGCTAGGTGTACTACATACAACACCTATCTAGTACTAATCAAGAAAAATACGAGAAAATGAGCCGCTGCTATCGCCGGCTACAGCAGCGTTGTCTAGTGTCATGGCCCGTAGCGGGCAAAAGTTGTCTGATCTCCTGCTGGGGGAGAGTGTCGCAGAAGGCGATGAAGCGTCTTTGGAGTCAGGACCGAGACCCTCGGTCGAGAAACAGAGTCACAAAATTTCAACGAAAACAAGAATGAAAAAGAAAGAGCAGGACAGCAACCACAAAAACCCCCACCATCACCAACCCATCAAAACCCGGGCAGCCCAACTTCCCCTATCCCCTGGGGCAAATGTCCTTGAAAAACCGAGCCGCTTCCAAAAACCTGTGGAACGCTGATGGCGTCTCTAATAGCCACGACAGGTATTTCGCGTGTTCAGAATCCGACTGCGGTAGTGTTCGCCTGGAGTCGCCAGGCCAAGGCCAGTCCTTGAAGGCCTTCTTGGCCTTACGACAGTAAACCAAATGTTCGAGGGACTTGTAGTGACCACAAGAGCAATTGAGCACCGTGTCCTCGTGCTTAAATTTCCTGTGATACCAGGCAGAATCCCCGTGTCCAGGCTTAGCAGCCAGGAGCTTCTGGAGGACTGAGCGAGGCAGACGAAGCTCATCCGGCTCCCTAAAGCGATATTCGGTATGTAAGTCCTGGTATCGCCTTGAGAGGCCCTGGTGTTGTTTTGTCCAACAGGCTTCAACAAAGTGTCTGTCAATCTGTCGGGCCTGAGCTCTGAGCCCAGCCACCGTCGTGTCCCCAGGGCGAGTGTCCCTGGGCCCTTGCATAGCTCCTCTCTTTGCGAGAGAGTCCGCCCGTTCATTTCCTTCTACTCCACAGTGCCCCGGAGCCCACTTCAGCTGAACGTCGTACACTTCCGATGCCCCGTGAAGCTGGTGAAAAGCCCATTGTGAGGTGTCGGAGGCGTTTCCCCTGTGGCACCAGATCGCCCCAGTGTTGTCCAGGCAGACCCAGATGCGCTTCTGGCTCTGCGCTGGCGGGAGTCGAATGACATGCTGCAGGCCTCTCCAGGCACCTACCGCTTCTGCGTC
>SRPP01000195.1:0-42669 GCA_018360055.1 Claviceps monticola
TTGACCCTGAGGCTGTTGACCCTGAGGCTGTTGACCCTGAGGCTGTTGACCCTGAGGCTGTTGACCCTGAGGCTGTTGACCCTGAGGCTGTTGACCCTGAGGCTGTTGACCCTGAGGCGGGTGTGGTTTGTGACCGGCTTGAATAGCGCTAATGGAGCCGGCGGCCCGAGAGCCGTACTGATCGGCCAGTCGCTGGGCAGCCCTGCTGGCAGCGAGGCTATTTTTGTCAGCGGCGTTGAAGCTCGGGATGGCTGGCAGAAGCGGCTGCATGCCAGGTTCGTGCTTGATCTCGACTTCATTCTTGACATAACCCTGTTCAGGCCTGACACCATTGTGGCCCGTGTATCCCGTGTACCCCTGAGTCTGGTTAGGCGGAAACTGAGCTTGCGCCGCGCTCTGGCTGGCTGCTCTCGGCGCAGGTGGCGCTGGCGGGGGAGCTTCGGGCTTGGGATCCCAGGGGAACCGTGCCACGTCAAGCTGGGTGAGCTTTTGTTGCCATCCCTATGAAAGTTGTGTCAGCCAGGTTCACAAAGTGCCATTGACCAGAAGCGATTGCGCATCCTGCATGGCGTGATGAAGGCCACGATGAGGCCAAGGAACCCGCCTTGGCCCGGGATCTCGATGGGGCGGCACGTGACGACATATGCGGAGAAACCGGGGGAGCTGAGAGATGGCCGGGGGAGGGGAAGGCGACGGATAAAAAGGCCCATATACTGGGCTGCCCTCCCCCTCATTTCCCCTCCCCGCCTCCCGCTTCCCGCCGCATCTCTGGACGACTCCGCCTCAGCCTGTTCGATCCCATCGAGGGAAAGACAGCACTTGTGGCATTAAACTCTCGCGTCTGCAACCCGAAACAAATCGATGAATTTGCAGGCCTGTCGCAGTCGATGCATTGGATTTGGCATTTCGTGTAGTGCCGAGCCGAGTCGCCCCCGAAGGCCAAAGAAAATAAATAATAAATGGACAACGGGCTTACCTGTCGCAGCTCTTCCAGCACATGCTCTTCCACTCCGCTCTCCTCAAAATCAACCCGAGACGTGTTGATGACTTCATCGATGATGATCTGGTAGACCGCTCCCACCGCCTGGTTCGACATGATTGATGCGCTTCTCGTCGCACCGAACAGTGTGTGCGTACGGCAATCGAGAATCAATATTCGGCGCGCCTGTCGAGCCTCCCGGAAATACTCCCCACGTCACTCACTTGTGGAGTTCCTGATAGCGTAGCGTAGAGAAGCGGTGGCGACGTCCAGGAGTCCAGGAGTCCAGGGGCTTTCGTGACAGTTGCTGATGGAGGCTACCTGTCGCGACTCGCTTAGCGGGCGAAGCCACAAAAGACGACGGGATCCTCTTCTTTTGGACCCCCGATAGACTCAAAGTAGACTAGGATTGGCTTCCAAGAAGGGAAATACTGTAGTCGCGTCGCGAGGATGTCCTGCGTTGCGTTGTAAGCTTCAGTAAAATCTCAGCGACGACTTCTCTTCGCTGTTAGGTCCGCGGTGATGCACTGGGTAGAGTTGCGCTGCCTGGTGCATTTGGGTTTGTAACTTGAGGCGGCCTCCACAGCGGAATCTTGCTTAATCAGCGGTCCCGCAATTGAAGTCCCGCAATTGAAGTCCCGCGCGACTCCCGAGGCTAGACAAGACAGGCATTCAACCTACCTAAGCAAAAGGATCACTGCCTCGATTGCCGGTGTCTAGGTATACGAGAGAACAGAGCGCGTTATTTCAAGACCGTGTTCGGCCTTGTTATGACCAGAACTGGTGGCGCAAGATGTTGGCGGCCCTTTTTTGTTATCGGAATTTCATACACCCCTGCCTCCTTCGTGACTCTTCCATTAACCTGATCATAAAACAGCCGCCGCTCTTGGTTTCATTGCATCAAATGCGACTAAGGAACAGCTTCTCAAGCTCAGCGAACAACTCCTCAATGTTCAGCAAACAATTCCTCACTCCAATCCAGCGGACAATCTCTTCAAGTTTAGCATCTACCTCAAGTCTCCTTGCCACCCACGACCACACAAGTTCATACAAAAAGTAGCACGTTCCGAAAACCAAACTCCTGCTCATTACATCTTGATTTAGTCAAGTTCTCCATTCTATATATTCCAACGATTCACAAGACCTCCCTCCTCCCCCGTCTCTCCCGTGCCGTGCCGAGCCGCCCCAAGCCTCTCTCTCCCCTCCCGAAACCTATCTACATATCCATAATGCAGTCCGTCCAATGAGATACCCATGAAAATCAAGTCGCAAGTCGTGCTAGAAAAGTCCCATTCTGATTCGTTTTGGTGCGTGGAGAAGCGCTTTCATGCCCAAGTGCTTGGAAAAGAGAAGTACCAGAAAAAACCATCAAACTCCAAGACGCCGTGCTCGTTGGTAATTTGATTGATCGCAGCGCTGAAATATGGTTGACGAATATATGAAACAGTCTATACCTACCGTCCGACAAGTTTGGCAACAATGTGAGCTTCATATTTATCGAATAGTCATGTGTTTGGCCATGTCAGCCTTGCCGGATGCTCCTGATCCACCAATGCCGCCAGCAGCGCCAGCCTTCTTCTCAAAAATCTTCCAGAATTTCAAGCTCTCATCCGCAGCCGCCGTGGCCAGCATCTGTCCATCTGGACTAAGACAGCTGTGCAGTACCCGGCTCTCATGTGCAGGGATTTCGACGTTGCGCACAAGGGTTGGGTAGCTCCAGATACTGAGGGAGTTGTCGGGAAAGCCGCTGGAGCTGACAATTTCGCGGTAGTGCGGACTCCATCGGAGCGAGGTGACCTGTGAGCCGGTGTCAATGCTGTTGACTCGGGCGCCGGAAGTAGAGTTCCAGAAGTGAATGTGACGGTCGTAGGAACCGCCGCCTGTTGCCAAGAGGTTCATGTTCCACGGGCACCATGAAAGAGCCTTGACGGCAGCTTTGTGATTCGTCTTGGTGAACTTGGGAACAGTGAGAGAACGAGCATCCCAGATGGAGACCAGATTGTCATTGCCTCCCGTGGCAAGCTGAGCGCCATCCGACCGCCACTCCAAACCGCACACTTCGGAGGTGTGGGAGACGAGTTCGGCCACCTTGTGCTCGGCGATGCGCACATCGTGGTTGAAGACGAGTCCGCTTCGCGCGCCACTGGAAAGGAGATGCTTGCTCCATCCCATGACGCCAACTCGCGTGTCATGACCATACATACTGCGAATCTTCTGAGCCTCCGAGACGTCCCAAATTTGAACCTCGCCGGTCCCGAGACCGACGCCGACATAGGCACCGTCCTCTGACCACTTCACGCTGCTAACGTACGTATCAGCTGGACTTTCGAAGAGGCAGCTGACACTTCCTTCATCAGCAGACCAAACATAGACGCTGCGCTCCAAGCCAATGGCAACTTGGTTGCCTGAGCTCCAATCAAGCAAGTTGAGGTAATAGTCATCAACGAGGCCAGGGGCGTCGAGTACTCGGTCTGGAGCAGTCGCAATGCGTCTACGAAGCTGAGCAGCGCTTGCTCCAGACGGTCTCAGAGGTCGATTGTACTGCTGACGGAGATCGATCGGCTTTGTCGACTCAGGGGGCGCTGGCTTGAACTCGAGAATCCTGGTATTGAGCTTGACCCCACAAGCATCAGCCAGCGAATCTTGGTACGCCACAGTGTTAGGTGAAGGTCGAGAATAGTTGTCAGGCTCCTCGTCATTGAGGCTCAAACCCTCTAGAGCAGCAGCGGCATCGTCTGCCGCTGAGGATAAAACAGAAGAACTCTCAACCTGGTTGCTCTTGGGTCGTTGCCGTTCGCTGCGACTCAGCTTGCTTGAGCCCGCATTTGCAATCGCTGAGCTGGCGCCTCGATTGGGAATAAAGCGGTCACCAGCATAGTTGACTGTGGTCTTAGTGGTTTTCTGTCGTATAGTAGTCCTTTTCGACTTGGTGCTTCCGGGGGTCTTCAATCCAGTTCCAGTAAGAGTGAAATCAGACACACCAAGCTCAAGAGCCTTGCGTGGCGTACTGACGCTGCGAGCAATATTCGACTTTGGTGACTCGCGATGAGGGGGATTCTTGGAAGTTGATCGTGCCAAGTGTGCCATGAAATTACCGCTATACGTGGACTTGGATTTCGCCTCGGGGGTGAAGGGCGAAGTGTTGATACCATTTCCAGATTGCCCAGGTGAAGGTGTAAGCGGCATCCGTCCGCCAGCGGTACGGCTGGAAAATAGCGCCTTATGCGACTTGATAGGTGTTGATACAGTTGCTGTAGCCATGACGTCAAACAATATCAAGCATCAACGAGAAATGGAGTTTGTTGGACGATTATCAGCTGAAGAAGATGACAGTGATTAATGACTGCATCCAAGACACTCTAGCTAAAGGTTCCTGGGGAATAAGTAACTGTGATATCGGTAATCAAGTATCCGATGATTATATTGATGGCTCGACAGACCGGCCTATGGCTGAAATCGTCCAAGCTGTGTGTCAGACTGGAGGTGAAATCGATGACGGCGTGAGCAAAGCTGGAGTGTATTTTTTTGGGGGTTTTAACGTGCTTGCGATGTGTGTGTAGATACTCTAGTGGATTGGAATGCTACCGAAGCTTGAGAAGCCTCAAAAAAAAAGGGGGAGCTTTGAATGAAGATAGAGGGAATTCGGATTTGAATGTGGTTTGTACGAGGCGAAGGGTCCGATTGCAGAGCATGTCACCCACGCTCTTCTTTTATTTACTTTGAGACCCACCTGCTCTTGGCCGGGCAACGACTGCAAGTCCAGGGGCCGGATTTGAGCCGTCGCAGGCGCGCTTCGCTAAGCCCCTCTCGGACTGAGGCCCCTCTCGGACTGAGGCCCCTTGCCGCCAGGACCACCTTCGTCGTCAAAAGTGCAGGGGCCCAAGACAAAGCGACAACTTGCTTGACCAACTTCACCGCCTAACTACGGTACCTATCTTGTGTTCATCATCGCCAACAGCTCAAGAACATCCCCCGTTACCTCGTCGATTGTCTACTGAAAGATTATCAGGACCGAGCTCTTCGTAATATCCGGTCAAACGTTGCGGTCCTTTGTGCGGTTTGAAATGACTTGATTTGATGATGGCTGCCCAGCCTTCGACTCCCGGCCAGACGCCAGGAATGTCCTCCATCTTTGGCGGTCCATCAGCTCATGCTCCTCCACAGACGCAGCCATCTCAGGCTATGACCGGTCTTAGTCCATCACGCCCGCAGTCACTGAATGCTGCCGCGACGCCTACCTCGATTGCTTCATCCTCCAACAACACCTACATCATGCCGAACTCCCCAGCCAAGGCTCGACATGGCGTTGATGGGTACCGACCCAAGATCACGCGTACTCTGGGCCAGCGTCCGGCTTGTTTAGTCAACGCCTCTGTAACATACTGCGGTAACAACCAGATTTTTGCATTTGGTGGTTTCGACCAATACACAGATGAGGTGTATAATCATGTGCTACGACTGGACCTCGCAACCCATCAGTGGAGTTTGGTTGACAACTACGGAGATATTCCAGGAGTGCGAATGGGTAAATGGACCAACTTTAATCCTGTTTTCTATCCAATAGCTAACATACAATCTGAAACATTGCAGGGCACACGGCCACGTTGTATCAAGGAAATAAGCTGTTAGTTTTTGGCGGCGAGAACGAGCATCGCACGTATTTGTCCGACCTCATCGTATTCGACCTCAAGTCGGCACATTGGACCCAGCCGCAAGTGTCGGGGCCGATTCCAAAAGGGCGAGCCAGACATGCCGCGGTCTTGCATGAGGACAAACTCTTCATCATTGGTGGAATCACGGGTCAAAACAACTACGTTCTGGACGATATCTGCTATCTTGATCTCAAAACATTCACGTGGTCCAAGGCATGGCGGTTTGTCGGACGATTCGATCATTCGGCCTGCATCTGGGGCGATCGAGTCTGGGTCTTTGGTGGCCTGAGCGAGGATATGGACAAAGTCAGTGATCTATGGTGGCTCGATTTGAAGGGGTGCCCGGAGTTTGATTCACGTCCCCAGATGGGAATATTCGATCGAAACTCCCTCGTGAGCAGAGCTACCGGTTCTTCTCGTCCCTCATACACTATAGCGTCTGCTCCCGTGGTGGGATCGTCTGGGTATGCTGCCAACTCTCGGACGGCTCAGGTGAACCCACCGTCCTTCCAGCTCAAATCCTACGCACCGATGGCACCTGGATCTATATCTGCTGTCAAGTTTATGTTTGGACAAGCGATTCCATCTCAAGGATCGGGAATTCACTATCACCAGTATTCATCAGGGATGTTACTGGACTTTGTCACCCCAGCCGCAACCATCACACCGAGGGAGTGCTCGTTGTCAGCTCTGGATCTCAACACTCTGCGGTGGCAGAAACTTGCAGAGGGGCGCGAGATTTTCAAGGCCGGGTACCGATGGCACTACTGCACGATGAATGAGGATGGTACCAAGGCATGGTTGCTCGGGTGTCCGACCGATCCTGCTTCCGCCGATCTGGGTCCAAACGGCTACGAGGAGTATCTCAGGTAAGAACTTCGCACTTTGTCCCTCACTATAGGCATCTTCCTTGCTGACCGTCTTGTCCTGCAGCGATATTATGGAGATTGATCTCCGGAGATATGGCTTTTTAGGAAGCCGTATGACGACGGAGCTTCGAACCGAATTCAGACCTTTAGCTCTCGCTAGGGCCACGGATCAGCCATCCCAGGGGCTAGGCGCCGATCTTGTTAAGGTTTTCAACCAACCTCCCGAATCTGGCAGCGGTACCGACTTCATCATCACAGCTCTCGTGGAGGAGCCAGACGATGATGATGCTTCGAGTGCTGGGTTGCCAGGGCTGGAACCATCAAGTCGCGATCAGGATTGGCTTGCGTCAGATGTGCCGACCTCTCAACCCATCCATGTACACAAACTTATTCTGCAGACGCGCTGGCCGCATTTTTCACGACTCTACAATTCGCAGATGGCAGAGTTCCACACCAAAAAGATGCACATCCCCGAGCCATATTCCGTTGTCAAGGCCTTTCTCTTGTATCTGTACACGGACAGCATCCATGGCACATCCGAAGCCGACAGCGACGCCACCACCGATCTTTCAGACGTGGCTGGCCTTCTCGTCATGTCCAATTTGTACAACCTACAGCACCTCAGGCTCCTCTGCGTAAACCGCCTCGCCAAGGAGCTCGACGTGGAAAACGCCTGCGTCATCTGGTACTGCGCCGGCCTCGCCAACGAAGAATGGCTACGCAAGCGTTCAGCAACGTACTGCATGACGCACTGGGGCCGCATCGTCCGCACACAAGGGTTCCTCCGTCTGCCCCGTGCGTCCCTGGTTGAGCTCTCGCAGGAGGTTGACATGGAAGGACGGGTCGTGGCAGGCGAGGAACTGGAATGGGGCAGCATGGGATCCCGATATGGCGACGGGGGCCGCAAGACGAGCATCAGTAGCAATCAGACGCAGATGCTTGAATCTGATGCTGATGAAGACGAAGGCATGGAGATTAATTGATAGCTGCCTTGATGCGCGGGTTATTCTGATTTGTTTATTTTGTTAATGACGTCGGCGTTTGGGGCCTCCTTCTAAAATGTGTCGTGGGGGTTTACTTGTCACTCTGTCTGCTTGTCACTCTGTCTGCTTGTCACTCTGTCTGCTGGTCTGTCCGTCTGTCCGTCTGTCCGTCTGTCCGTCTGTCCGTCTGTCCGTCTGTCCGTCTGTCCGTCTGTCTATCCTTCTGTCTGTCCATGTTACATGTAGTACGAAATTACGACTTGGAATGCTGTTACGAGGGGAGGCGTTGAAAAAATATTCTTAAATTTCCACTCGACTGTGGATAGTTCCGTACTTGTCTTTTTCCGTGTCAAATTTTCTCTTCTTTGTGCTCTTCTGTAGTTATATCTCCCTCTTGATCCAATATGCTCCTCTTTCGATTCTTATGCCTCGTACCCTTCCTCAGAATGGGACTGATAACTATTTCCTAGCCACATGACTTTTTCGCGCATTCGCAGGTTTTCAATCCCCCCCGCCCCATTCATATCTTCTGCGAGACTCCTACGACTCACGAGACGAGACGAGACGATGCTGTCCTTGTTTTTCTCGGCTTCGCTCGCTGCCGTCACACTCTTCGCTACGGGCCGGTAGCCTAGGTAACTTCAGCCAGTCCTCGCTCACCTGCACTCACTCTGTGAGGGCACATCCGATGGATGTCTAAAAAAGGGTAGTGCTGCACCTTGTGATTTTGGTGAGCCATCCCTTTTCTCAGTTCAGTCCCAGACAGAACACGCATTATACACTGGAGCGTCTGTAATGTCTTTGATGAACTGGTATTCGCACCAGTAGGCGATATGCTCTATACATATAGACCTGATTCTCCCCTTGCTCTGTGAGTATGGTGGGAAATCCCGTGTTTCCCCCAGCGGGGGTCGCTTTTCTATTCATCAAGGACAGTCTATCTCTTACATCCGTTGAATCAATTCTGAGTCCCTCTCTCCTTCTCCCTCTATAACATGTTAAGAAGAAAAGACAGACAAAGGACAAAAGAACCAATAGAAAGATAACACAGAAGTCATGTCGCTGTTTTACCTCCCCGCAAGCCACCGTCATTTTGATAACAAAAAAAACGCCCCGTTCGGTTCTCCCCACTTCCGAGCAAAAGAGGGGGGGGGGGGGGGCGGGGCAAAAAAAGGAAGTCAAGAAAAGACCGGAATATCGGCATATAAGAAAAACTCCTGAATCCATCTCTCTTTTGGGCGAAGAGAAAGCTAAAGATGCCCATTAAGACTTTACAGAATAAGAAAAACCAGAACACATACAGACTAGTGCGAAGTAAAACAATAGCGCAAATCCACCAAAAATATAAAACAAACAAGAGCATCCCCAGTCAAGTCCAGCCATGACGCCTCGGGTGAAGACCACCGATACGTCACTCCTCATGCCCAGTTTTCGTACACGCACAAATACGTGATCTCGCAAGTCGAATCGTGGCTCATGCAAGGCGAGAATGACGCGCAAAAGCAAAGGTTGCCCAGAAATCGCGGAATCCAGTTTGACAAAAAGACGAGTCAATACTTCCATCCAACATCGTGAAACCAATTAGCAGAAAAAGCGGAGAAACCGCGGGGATGGGGTATCGTTAAAAAGGTCGTGCCAAATGAAGCCCGTCGGCTCTTGATTTTTTGTGGTTTTCTTTTTTAAAAAGTCCCCTCTTTGATATCTTGGTCATGATTGACGGGGGCTTTCGATTCGTTTTAGGGTGCAGGGCGCCAGAAGATTGGCAATAGAATACCACGACAAGCATCGGCGAAGAATAGATCATGGGGTCGAACAACCGGCAGCAGGTTGCTGGGACTCCCCTACTCGACACGGTATAACACCGTCGCACTGCATCGACGAGGATTAATCCGAAAGATGTTGCACGAAGGGATGTCAGGACACGCGTTAAAGATTAGAATAAAGGACTCGCTGACAGGGCAGGGTGGTCTCCCAGCAATTGTGGCCGGCTTGGGTGAGCCACAAGGTATTATTATTAATTCGTTCGTTTAATGCGGGGTCGTAATCATGGAAAGGGCCTTGAGTCGGTCCTTCTTGCAGCGAATGCAAGTAGCCATTAGCCACCGTAACAGCAGTTCGAAAAACTCAAGGTCCTGCTGTCGTGGTCCCTAGTGCATCATTGACACTTGTCCGAGTCCTGGTATTTTCAGGCCGGCCGCAAGCGCTTGAATCTTGAATTCGGGGTTGCAAGGTAATGAGTGTGACTTATGCTGTAGGTGAAATTGTATTAGAACAAGAAAGAAAGATTGGACAGGAGGCGGGGGATTGCTTGACGCACATATTTGAGGCCATTCAAGTTCTTGTAACGCTTGCCGCACGTGTCGCAGTTGAAGGGCTTTTCCTTCTCCATTCCCAGAGTGCCGGGGTACGGAGTACTCGTCTCGGGATTTACAATTGAAAAGGTCCCATCACCGTTCTCATGCAGTTGCTGAGACTGATGGCCGTGCATCTTGTGATATCTAGATTGAAGAACTCGTGGTTAGTCTTGATGAGACTTGGCTGGCTCGCAAGTGGAGTAATTTGATGAAGAACATACTTCAACCCATTTTGATTCTTATACGCCTTTTCACAGCCAATAACTGGACATTTAAAAGGCTTGTGCTCCTCCGGAATCATCATGTGCTGCAGCTGTTGCAGCAAAGCCTTATTAGTCTCAGGATCCACAAATTGGCCCTGGGTAAGACCAAGCTGAGCAAGTTGAGCCTGGATCGATCGATTGCCTGTTTGGAACGCGCCTCCCGGACTGAAGAGATGCTTTCCAGGGTCATTGATGCAGAAGTTCGAATCGTGGTTGACGTTGTTGAAAGGGCCATCACCGAGATCGTTAGCGTTTCCACCACCCATGGGCATGCCAGGAAAATCCTCATCCATGACATCCAAGCCTCGAATTTGCATCTGGTGTGGCATGTGCTGTGCCGTAGTCAGGGTGGGTGTATTGACGGAAGAGACGGTGGGGTTGTTTTGAAGCCCAAAGCTCGTGGCTGCCGGGGTGGGGGGCTGTGATGTTCGCAGGCCCTGGGTGATTCCGGACGTATTCATTATTAATTGGGGTCGCTGTTGCTGACCGAACAGCTGTCTTGTTTGATGCATCTTGTTGCTGTCATCGAGCTCCATGGTGCCGACCGCATCGTCCATCTCCATGTCTGCAACAGCGTCCATGTCGTCGTTTAGGTGGTTGGCGAGAGCGGGAGTCATCTGCGCGCTGTTCATACCCCCGATCTGGAACGTTCCCATGCCCATACCTCCATTACCAAGGGCCAGAGACTGCCCATTCTGACCAGGAGAGTGGCCAGAGCCAGTGGGAGTAGTCCTCGAGCTTGAATGGTTCGACGGCCCTGGGACCCCAAACTGAGAAAACGCGTTATTTCGGGAGGCGCTCGGGCTTGACTGCGTGTGTGATTCTTCGTAATGTTGAAGCAGATCGTGCAGATTGGGCAGTATTTTCTCGCAGCACGTGAAGTCTTTCATGAAGTTGGCCTCTAATTTAGGCAGATACGACGACGAATGGAAGGACGAAGACTGAGGGATACCGGCAAAGGGACTTTGCGACATGCCCTGCATGGCGACACTAAGTTATGAAGCCAGTCAGCATGGGCAAAAGTAGATATAGTAGTACATTTGCAGAGAGAAGTGAGTTTACTACTGGACGGGGCAACAGTCGGCTCAGAGACCTAGGCACGGAGCCCGCGCGCCCAGTACGTCCGTGCGATGCTGTACGATGAGGGACAAGAGGGATGAAGAAATAGGCAGGGGCACAGCAAGCGTTCACACGCAGGGCATTGTTCAGTGGGTGGGTGCGACCACTACAATCCGCCCTGACAATGTTGCGAGAACTGCCAGAAACTCGACAAACTGGCAGAGTACAAAGTCGCTCGACCTCGAGAGATGAGACTGAAGGAGATAGAACAATGGTGTTGAAGATGCAGTAACAAGGGCGGACACGGGAGGGGAATGAAGAGCCTGATGCAACTTACTCGTCTCGAACAAAACTACCGATTGACATGCCACCCCAACTCAGGCCAGTCATCAGGCTACCATTCATCAGGCTACCGTTCATTAGACTACCGCCGAGCGACTCTCGACGGTTGCGGTTGGAAAGATCGCGATTTGAATTATTGACGCATATGGGCTTAGGACCAGTGCTCACAAACGAGCCTTGCCGGCCTCGCGTCATGGCCGTGTCAAGGCCGCCTGCGTTCATGATGGAAGAATCCCAGCCGGCACGGTCAGCAGCGGCGATGTGGAGATTAAAAACCAGACGTCGAAGGGCCCAGCTGAATTCCAGAGAGACAGAATGAGGGATACCGGCCGTGTGCGATGAATCGGCGAAGAGCGGCTTCAAGCAATCGGGACGGTCGCGAACGAGAGAAGTGAGGGAGACCTCAGACACGAGAGCTGAAGAGGCGGGGAAGGCGAGGAAGGTGGGGGGGGCGAAACTGACGGCTGTCAAGACTGTCAAGACGGGCGAGACTGCTGAGGTTGGGAAGACTGGCGAAAAATACTGAGAGTGGTGAGAATGGCGAGAGTGAAGATGACGATGCGTGGCCTTGGGGGAAGAGATCGTGGAAGGAAGAAGTTGGGTGGAGATACTGGCTGAGACGAAGGTGAGTTGTGACTGCGCCGTGACTGCGACTGTGACTGAGAGTACGGCAGTGAAGGGGCTTGGCGACGCTGACGAGCAAGGTGAGGTATGTAAGGTATGTAAGCAAAGGCAGGGAGGAGGCAGGGGGCAAGGCGAGGCAGGGGTGGGGCAGGCAAGGCACCAGACTCCAGTCACCAGTGGCCGGGTAGAGGACAGCCTAACAGGGCCGGGTATTAAGCCGGCGCCAGTAGGTGGAGACGTAATTATGGGTCGGGGATCAGGGGCGCGGCAGCCACGGCAGCCACAGCAGCAACCCGCACACACCCGCAGCAGGGCCCAGCACTACCTAGCAAGTGCAGTTGCAGGTGGCGCACAGCTGCTGCCAGTTTCCCCCATGTCCGTCGACAGTCGTTGATTGACGTGGCACTTGTCTCACACTCTCACAGGTGTCGCGCCATGCCGCGTCGTGCCGGATCGTCATGAGCTGGGAATGGTGGACGGTGGAAGAGTGGATGATAATCGGAAATTGGCGAATTGTGAATCGTGCATCGTGAATCGTGGCCAAAGACGTCCACGGTCGTCCGGGACTCTACGGAGTGCGGAGTACGGAGTACATAGGTAGGCATGAATTTACATACGTCGCGGCTGGCCATTGGGCGGTGTATGTACGGAGTATGCACTTCGTAGTCGAGACGTGCCATGCCAATTGGCACACACCGTACACGGCTCTTGCTGGGGGCTGGGAAGCGCCCCAGGCTTGTGGAGCACGGCATCGTGCATGGACGGCTCGTGGCGATGGACTCGATGGGAGTGCGAATCGCTGAATGCTCCTGTCTCTGTTGTGCTAACTGCTCCTTCTCCTCCTGCTGCTCCTGCAGCATCCCTTCTCCGCGGCTCTTCAGAATGAACGAGTCAGGATCTGCAGCGCGGCAATTCAGCACGCACACGCCGTGGACTTTCATCTGGTATTCAGAACGCGCCGTGAGGAGCGCGCCACAGATCAGGCAAGATCAGGCAACTGAAGCGGGCAGCGCCGGTGGGTCCCTGCATGCTGCATTGGCCGGCGCCAAATCGCGGTTATGCGCCACGAGCTCGTCTTTACCCGAGCTAAATACACAAAACATACGGAGTACATGGTAGATCGTCACTTGTGTTGATTCGCCCTTCACAATGCTGAATCCTGATGCTGGGCAGCTGGGCAGCTGGGGGCCTTCTTGCAAGTTGCAGCAATTCCCGATTTGGGCCCCGTCACTTCGTGCTGCGACTCGCGAGCTGTTGTGTCATGGACTCTATCTCTATGACCTCTATGATTGATCAAGCGGGTCCCGTCCAACGGCGACCAGTCGCCCAAGTCATGTCATGTACGGAGTAGCCTCAACAAGTTTCAACAAGTCGGTCCCTTCTCTGTCGTGGACTCGTGGATGTAATGTGCGTACATAGGTACCTACGTACGGAGTATATTTGTGCATAGGTATGTACATATGTATGTACTCTGTACCTACCTAGGTAGTACTCCGGCATGTACCTCAAGTGTCCGGCCCACGCGAGCCGAGAATAAGCTCTGTCCGGCAGTCAGCCTCACCAGCCTCATGAGCCACGCCTTGTCCATGTTAGGTAGGTACATATTAGGTCTTCTTCGCATCCAGACTTGGTTGTCCCCCGCTAAGTACATAGGAGGTATGTATCACGACGAAGTTTTTCATCTACATATGTACATACCTACTCGGTAGGTATGTATGCACTTGATCATTGATGGCCCGAGTTGGGCTAATAGGCCAAACAGGGCAAATTACCGCATTTAAGCTGAGGTTCCGAATCATGAATTGCCCTGCCTTTGATCTGGTTGGATCAGTCATCAACTTGGTCCTTGAGGGGCTCTTTGGCCCCCACTTGCGCACGTGCTGTGAGTCTGTGTCAAATGTCGGCTCGATCCAGATTCGGAGAGTGGCAAGAGCAACACACGGAGATTCCTACCTTCAAAAGGAATGTATGAGGTATGTACTCCGTACGGAGTATCGGGTTTTAATCTTATTCACTTCGCAGAACGCACGACGTTCCTCGAGCCTAGCATCATCGAATTAACACCTTTCTCTTTCGTCTGGTCATCCGAGGTCTGAATAATTATCAGTGGTCGTGTAATGTCATTGTCCTGTCCGTCGCACGGTAGTAGCCGAGCTCACACCCAAACGAGACTAGCCGACCTGCCCAACGAGGGCAAGATTCGCCGTTTCGATTTTCCCCGATACTTCAGGCACAAGCGAAACTATCGGTGAATCGACGGAGCCTCCAGGGAAAAAATCCCATCTTGCCTCAGCCCATGCCAAACCGACAGGCTCCCAAAATCTTCACCTTGCACTTGCACGTGCGCCGTGCCGGACCCATATGTCGCGTACCTATTGTGCTCCGTACAGTCGCTCGCTTGTTTGGCCATGGTGAGAACCTGCCAGTCTCATGAGTCCTCTGTCACTCTCATATTCCACAGTTTACAGTTGCCACTCGCCTCGTGTCGCCAACAGAGCACAGGAGGAAACTCGTCGACTTCGTGTATAAGCTGCTGCTTGTCGACAGTGGGCTCATGAGCCTATTCGAGTCAGGCAGGTCCTTTCTGGCGAGAGCCATGAGGCATTCATTTCGCCAGCACCTTTCCATGCGATGCGTTTCCTTTGCCTAGGGCCAGGTCTGGGAGTACATAGACACTCTGTAAGGCAGCTAAGAAGCGTACCTGTCGCGGCTGCCGGCAATGGCCGTCGTGCGAGGCCACGGCACTGCCAGCTACCGAGTTATGCCGGGTGATGAGAATATGATATAGCCGGTCATTTCTCTCCCCATTCCCGTGCCATTGAATCCTGCGTGCAGCTGGAATCAGGGTCTCTGTCACGGTGGTAATCGCGGTGGAGGCGTCAGGGCCTTCTCTAGTACGGGACTAGAGGCAGGTCTAAAGCGCCCTTGTCAAGAAGGCCCCGTCAATGGAACAAATGGATCTGTTCCACAGCATCTGAAGCCAGTTCATCAGGACTACATATGTACCTGGTCCTTGCCGCACGCATTGGCGACACAGACGGGGAAATTCATAGGGCTGCGTCAATACCGATTGGACCGCGCCGACTGAGCCCTAAATACATACCCCATGCTCTTCGCTCAATGCTCCCGAGAGCACATGCTGGCCGCTGACGATCGACTGTCTGAGACGGAGGATTCAAGCCCATCCAAAGTTCAAGTCATAGTGGGCCGATTGCCTGGATACCCCTTGACCCCTGCGCTGGAAGCGACAGATTGGGGCGCCCACAGATGGCGTCCACATCTTCCCTCGTGTCTGGCAATCGTGGCGGCGCCATCTTGACTTCACAAAGTTCAAGCCAGCGCCCTGCATCGCCGGCATTCAAGCCACGGAGCTGGTGCCTGGACCCCGGGGTCTTGTACGACCCCTTGCAGCAGTTCCAAGAATGGTAACTTTTTTATATCGTCTTCGACCTCAATGTCAGTGACATGCTTGTTGCCATAGTACATCTAATTGTACATCTAATTGAGCAGTTGATTGGGGCTTCTCGTCATGTCGGCGGGCCATGAACACAATGTCAGTTTAGAAGCCGTACAACGTACATATCACGTATGCATGTATCACGATCACGACGGGCTAGCATGTCTGGGGAGAAAAAAGCCGACACGTGGTCTCAAAGTTCATTGTATCATACAGTCATCAGGTTCTTCTGGTCTTCTCGCACCGGGTAGGTACCTAGTAGATGCCTAAGGCAAGACTGTAATGACTCATGAGGCCCTGAAAGTGCCAGTCACGTGAAGTCGTCATGTTTGCGGTTATGGTGTTGTACACCGTATCTTGCCGCGGGAAGTCAGATCGTCAATGCTGTGGCCGATGTCCTGACCAATGTCGCGGGGACCGGATCACCGAGATGCGCAGGCACTATGAATGCAATTGCGAAGCAACAGCACAGTGTGATCCAGCCGAGCTTTTGAGGCAACTCGAGGACTTCCGAGGCATTTCAGAGAAATCGTGGATCCCGAGACTTTCCCCGCGGAACCAAGCAACAGGCTTCCGGGATTCGCGGATTTGTCGCTATGTGCGGAATACGGAGCACTACGGACTCACGGAGTACATAGGTGTATGTATGTCACTCCGTATGCACTCTGTACTCCCGTAGAAACGAAAGACACCGAGCCGCGCCCCATAGTGACATCATGCCGAGCTATCTCCGAGGCGCAAAGAAGCGAAACATGTCGAGGAAACAACAACGAGCCAATCGAGCCAAGTTTGTGCACTCACGGTCCACGGACAGGCTCTCTACGGAGTATCCGCACAGTAATAGGACCCTGAGTCCTGACGGCCATGCATTGATAAGTTACAAAAGAAATCGCGCGGCTGAGCGCCCTCAGCCGCGCGCTCCGGAAGTCCGTCTCCCAAATCGTATATCGAGTTGCTTGTTGCAGAACTCTGAACGAGCCAACTTCCAAGCCGTTGGTAGCCCCGCCCCACCTCTCCGCCCGATCCGACCCCTTCGCGCAATTACGGCCCGGAACATTTTCATTGTGCCTTGTCGTGAGGCATTTTGCGGAATGTCGAGTCGGGAAGGGCAAGAAAGCTTCATTGCAACGCGGATTTCTGTCTCTTATGAGGGGGGTGCTTTGTTTAGAAGGGCGCAGGAGCTGAGACAGGAGTTAGTAGAAGCAGCGTTACTTCTGGTGTTTGAATTTCCGCCACTCTTCACTGAATCACCACCCCATGATATGATATGTATCACGATACATCAGCTTAATGCCCCACACCTGATGGTTACGTCAGGCTCTAGAGCCATACATTGTATTATATAATCTGAACCGTCCTTCCCGCGCATTATCACACTGCTTGGCTCCCATCGACCATCTACACATCTACACATCTACACATCTACATACACCTATTTTCAGTCCGATCTCCCCCCTAGAACCAACACAACAACGGCATAGCATCCCATTGCCGTCCTCTTCCTCGCACCACCTCATTCAACCGTCCTCCAACAATGAGCAGCAAAACTGCAGACGAACAGGCTCACTACCGCCATGTCATACGCGGCGGCCTCATCGGCGGCTCAATCTGTCTGACCCTCGGCCTAGGCGGCGCCGTTGTCGCCTCGCGCCGCTACGCAGCTTTCCGCAGCTTGACGCTCCCCTTCCGCTCCTTCCTCGTCACCTCAACAGGTACCTTTGGTGCCATCGTCTACGCAGAAAAGTCCTCCAACGAGTTCTTGCGCCAGCACGATCCCAACTACGGATACCAGGATGCCGCGCAGCGCGCCCTGCGGGTTGCCCGCGAAAACGAGTCCTCGTATGAACGCTTCATGGAATGGGGCCGTGAGAACAGGTACTCTATTGTGTTTGTCTCGTGGCTCGCGAGCATGGGCGTGGCGCTGGCTCTCGTGGGAAGATCGCCCATGAGTACGGCGCAGAAGCTTGTACAGGCGAGAATGTATGCTCAGGGGTTGACGCTGGCGGTGTTGATTGCCAGTGCGGCGTTTGAGATGAATGATGCGAAGCAGGGGAGGTCGAGATGGGAGACGATTAAGATGCTGGATCCGAATGATCCAGAGCATAAGCATATCATTGAGAAGAAGGTCCATAAGGAGGAGTATGAGGGACAGGATCTGTGGAAGGGTAAGCATTAATTCCGGTTGACATGGAGATTGTTTGCGTCATGCTGACTTGTTCGTGATTTTGTAGATATGGTTGCGGCTGAGGAGCGCCGTTTGGCTTCCAAAAACTCGACTGAAACCAAGGTATGAGTTCCTTTCACTTGGCACGGCATGAACTCCAACAAACAATAAGGAGAGCACAGAATCGTTTGTGTTCTCTCTCTCTCTCTCTCTCTCTCTCTCGCACCGCCCGTAAACTCGATTTCTTTCCATCCATCCGAACTCATCCAATGCATATTCGAATCCGATTTAATACACGCGCACAAACACACTTCTAAAGCTCCAACCCCACTCCATTTATTTTCACGACCCAATTCGCAAAACGCCACAACAGAACCTTTCTAGACGCATACAGTGGAGCTTGGGACAAGGTACATCTTCTAGATCGTTGTGTTTCTCTGCTTTACTGTTCCTTCATTTTCTACGTTCTTCCAGTTCCGTTGTTCTCTGTCTAGGACTACCTTCCTTACGGGTGGGGGGCTGCAGTGCAAAAGGGGATGGGAACTGGCAAGCAAGACGATGCCCGCTGCAGGGCGTTTCTTTGTATATAAACCGTATTACATAATTCGGTGATATGGTGATTGCCTGTTTGTCACAATAGCAAAAACTGGATTGGATGCGATGTGTAGCTTGTCGCCACTTATGTATTGAATATCATGATGTATGGTTCCACATTCGTTATTCCAATTTCCAGGCCGACACTACTCGCTTCCCATTTTGTTTCCGCGCCGTTCTCATATGGGATGGTAATATATCGGCATAGTAGCCTTTCATGTTGTGCCATGATGTAGTGTCTGCCGTTGTTGCCTTGAGACTTCAACACGCACCCATATGCTCAGTCTCGAAGCATCATGATAGTAAGCTCCATGCATCTCTCGTCCTTAGCACTCAGTGCATCCGTAACACTTCACGCCCAGCACTCTTCATGAATCATGATTTTGAGGCTCAGTTTACTTTCGCACTCAGTCAGTACATTCATGATCCATTAAGTCTCCGTATATTCAAAAACGCAACCCAGTTCAACTCAAGTATATCCAATTTTCTATGACCCAAAAGCAAAAGACTGTTGAAATGAACGCCATGAATTTTGTCTCTCCCTTCCGCTTCCGTCTCCATTTCCTCCATGCACACAAAGCATGCCCCCTCCCTGTCTTGCACAGCTTACCCCAGTTGTCTTGCTCTTGCCTGCGTAGATAGAAAGCCAAGGCACGAAAGGGTATCGTACATTGAAGCAGAAAAAGAAAATGGTATGTAGCCAACAAAGAAGAAGGACACCAGAAAACAGCACCGCAAGCTTTTGTGTCGAGATGCAAAAAAAAAAATACCCCTCCGAAACCTTCAAATAAACACTTTTTGCAACCTTACGACCCCTCAAAAACGCTTTTTGCAAAAATTCAAACACAATTACCCTTGATGTTGAGCATTTGTTCAAACACTTCACTTCCACTTCCCGAAAATCATGTATGTCCCTCGGCTTCGCCTTCTCACCACTTATGCTCACACATAGGTATCCCGAAAGGTCCACCCCCCCCCCCCCTTTCTCACTCTCTCTGTCCCACAACTCCCGCGGCCAAAATAATGTCCCTCAGCTTCGCCTTCTCACCACTATGCTCACACATATCCCGAAAGATCCCGCCCTCCCGATCCCACAACTCCCGCGGGCTTCCAAACTCTGCCACAGCACCCTCGCTGAGCACGAGAATCCGGTCAAAGTCCGCAATGGTGCTCAGCCGGTGCGCAATGACAATGAGGGTACTATCTGTGAATTCCTCGCGGATGCTGCGCTGGATGAGCGCATCCGTTGCCATGTCTACGGCTGAGGTTGCCTCATCGAGAACCATGACCTTGGGGCGGGAGACGATGGCTCGGGCGATGCATAGGAGCTGGCGCTGGCCCTGGGATAGGTTGCCGCCGGATTCGGAGATGCCGCTCGATAAGTCGCGGAAGATGTTGGCATTTTGGGAACCCATGGTCGATATGTCGGCGGCAGCGGCGGCGGTGGCTGGTGCTGCTGGTGCTGCCGCTGGTGCTGCTGCTGATGATGATGGTGATGATGATGAGAGACCGTTCGCGGGTGTCGCGGGGGCAGAGTCGACGAGATGTACGCGAGAGAGACAGTCCTTGAGCTCCTCATCGGTGTGGTCCTCAAAGGGATCCAGGTTGGTGCGGATGGTGCCAGAGAATAGGACAGGGTCTTGCGGGATAATGGCCAGGCGGGATCGCAGATCGTGTAGACGGATTTTGGAAATATCGATGCCGTCAATCTTGACTTGGCCAGATCGAGCTTCGAGGAATCGGAATAGAGCTAGTGTTAGAGAGGATTTGCCAGCTCCGGTGCGGCCGATGACGCCGATGCGCTCGTTGTTCTTCACGTCAAACGAGACACCCTTGAGAACGGGGGGCATATCGTCCGAGTAGCCCACCACGAGATCCTTGACCTCCATGTTGCCGGTCGCTGGCCATGCTGCGGGGGGTATCTCACCACCCAGGTCTTCTGTTTCGACCTCGGTGTACTCAATGACACGTTCGGCTGCATTCATGTCGAGTTCCAGCGTGGCGTACCCTCGGATGGCCATGAGCATATTGCCAGAAAAGTCTAGCGCAAAGGAGAGTGTGAAGCCCGCCAGTGCGGCGTCCACAAAGGACGAACCGACCACGATGATGCCAACGACGGTCGTGAAGATGGAGCCAAGCAAGGCCATGCGGAATCCTAGCCAACGATTGAGAGTCCAGTTGTGTATCGAGATGGTATCCCAGGTGTCGAGGAGGCCGTGCATTCGGTCGACATAGACTTGTGTTTTTCGGAATGCTCGCAGCGTGGACACGCCGGCAAGGGACGAGTTGAAGAGTTCGAAAACGGGAGACTTGGCATTGCTCTCTAGTCGTTTCACGGGTCGTGCACCGTCAAGGAATTTGATCGCCACAAACGCACCAGCGACGAATAAGACGACAGCCAGGGGGATCATGAGGCGGGAGACCAATAGCGCTGCCACACATACGCCCAGCAACCCCAAGACGCGCGAGAAGAAAAAGCCCATATCCATTGTGATTCTGTTGTCGATGATGTCAAAGTCGGCTGTCATTCTGTTGAGCACTCGGCCGACCGGAACCGTGTCGAGCCAACGCAGCCGAGTCCGCATAATTGTGAAGAGTATTTGGCGGAATAAAGTCCTCGCCGCCTTAATGCTCATGACAAAGGACCAGATGAAACGCAGAGTACCGATGATGCCACTAGCAGCTGCGATGGCGATATAAACCCAGAGATAGTAGAAGAGGTCATGCTCAGACTGACTCGAAGCAGTCAGGTTGTGAGACGTCGTTGCCGAGTGTAAAGAGCTGTGTTGATAAGACAGGCCGTACGCCATGCCGTGCTCAGCAGCAGCAGCAGCAGACGACGTCTTCTCTGAAGCACCGGTCCAGATACGCACCCACCAGTTGCGTCCGAGGTTTCCTGCTTCAAACATTATAAACAAGACTGCGCAGATCCCCCAGAATACCCTACCACCACTGCTGCTGAGAAAAGTGCCGTATACATGTGCTTTGACGTTGCCCTTGGCACGCACCTCATCCGCGACAAACGTCTTGGCCGTCTTAGACGGCACCTTGTGCAAGGTATTCGCACCTTCGTCCAAGTCATCCACCTCTTCAACGAAGTGGTCTTGCGAGTTCACAGCAGTCACCTCGTCTGTCGCGTCATCCACTTGGATTTCCTGTTGGCTCTGCTCGTGGCTTTTGATCAATTCGAGGGTGCCGTCTTCGGCCAAGTCCGATGTCAGACCACAATGCAAGATGGTACCATCCCCGAGTTCAACAAGATATTTTGTCAAAGGTTCGACGAGTGCGACATGATGAGTGACCAGCAATCTTGTTCGACCCTTGCAGATAGGACCAGCGATGCACTTTTCAAAGATGTGGCGTCCGACGTGCGCGTCCACGGCACTAAAAATGTCGTCCATGATGAGAATTTCGGCCCGCGAGTAGATGGCGCGAGCAAGAGTGAGACGCCATTTCTGGCCACCACTGAGGTTGATGCCGTTAGCACCAAGCTCGGTCTGGTCGCCGTCGGTCAGTATCTCAATGTCCTTCTTCAAAGCGCAGACCTCGAGAACGGCGTCGTAGCGGTTCTTGAAAAAGGGCAATCCGAACAGAATGTTGTCGCGGAGGGAAGCGCTCTCGAGCCAGGGGCTTTGCCCAACATAAGCTACAGCACCGGGAAGAATCCAGTTTCCAGGGTGTGCCTTGTCATCGTGACGATCAAACGGCGACGCGACCGTGGGTGGTACGAATATCGTACCATTCATTAAGTCACACTCTCCTAGTAGAGCACTGAGCAACAAACTCTTTCCAGTTCCGGTCTTACCAGAGATCACGGAGAGTTCTCCCGCGGGGAATGATAGGTTGATGTTGTTCAAGATGAACCGCTCCTCTTCGGGAACCTCATCGTCGACAGGCCAAGCGATGGTGGCATTATCGAAAGCAATATCGTGGCCTTCTGTCAGGTTGTTCTTCATCTCTGGGCCTTTGAGATACTTGTCGATACGCCGAATTGAGACCAGTGTATCAATTGCGCTGGTGAGGAGTTCCGGAAGCACTGACAGGGAAACTTCCAAGCTCTTGAAAATACCAATGCTTACAAAAGCAATAGAAGGTGCAAGATGTCCATTGGTGATTGCATAGACAGCCAAAGACGTGGCTGCCAGAAGAATCGGGCTGACGACCCAGCAGAAGAACAAAATGCTGTCGGCCTTGAACACGCTCTTGAGAGATGAGATCTCAATCTCTCTCATGGCGTGGATTTTCTTCTCCCATTGACCTTCGAGGGCAGAGAACTTGATTTGACGCATGCCTAGCAAAGCTTCGTTGACTACGGCCAACTTTTTGTCCCGGTTCTTCATCAGTCTTGTCTCGGCTTTGAGATAGAATCTCGCAGCAATCGTGTTGGCGGGGAGAACAAACGACCATGCTAAAATGCCGGCGCCAAACGGAATCCATCCGATGAGATTGACAAGGTAACCCGAGTAAAGAAACAGTTTGCCAATGCTGCTGATGATGTAAAGCTGCATGATCGCGAAATCGGAAATGTGTTTTGTGTCGACGCCGACAAGATTCGCAATGACTTGCTTGGATTTCAAAACGCTATCATCGTCGTCTCCTTCATCGTCCTTTTTACCGTCGTTGTCCTCCCCGGATGTATCGCCCTCGATGGCTTTCTCGGCATTCTTGACGTTCTTTCGGCGAAGTGACTTCTCGAATATTAGGGCAGAGAGCTGCCCTCTGACGGGCGCAAAGAGTTTAGTGATGGAAAACCACACAACCCAGCCATCCAGCCACTGTGAACGCGGTCAGTTTTGATCTCAAGTAGGCAACGCGGTTGCTTGATATACTGGACGTAATCTTGGTGGCATACCTGTTCACCCAGAGTAAAAAGACCCATGAGAAACACGAATCCCCAAAGCTCGCGTGGCGTGCCCATGCCAGCGTCCCGGTCCTCCAGCAGCTGTACAAGTCGAAGCATGGCCCAGAAAGGGCCGATTCCAATGCCGCATCGAATTAGAATAATTATCCATTGCACAAAAGCACGCGCGCCGTAAGCCTTGAGTAAGGACTGCAGCAAGCCCCCCTGATAGTTTGCTTTATTCCACACATGGACAAGATTCTCGGTTCGAATGGTATGATCAGGTCGCGGAATATCCTTGTTGTCAAGATCGCCCTTGCGCTGGGCGGTCTGGAGAAGATCGCTCACCCAGCTCCATGTGTATCGGCTCAGAACTGAGGTTGTCCACTCATCATCAACCTTTTCTCCCTTGTAGAAGACTTCAGGCCGGCGGGGAATAGTTATGCATGAAAAGAGCACGGGGATCAACACGAAGATATTGACAATGCGCACAATGAGTTGTGCATTGTTCCTCGGCGAGGCATAATTGCTCACGTAGCTGGCTTCTGCAATCGTTACGGCGGCGGTCACTAAACTTGAGAGAAATGCCCACAAGCCTAGATCGTGCGACTTGACGGGTGAATGGTTCATCTTAATGAGCATAGCTTGCAGAGCAATCGCGGCCTATGACAGACGGTAAGTTAATGCCTGGCTAGCATGCGCCGCAAAAATGCGCACGTTTTAGATTCGTCGGTCACAGATGTGATGCGTGAACCAACTTACCCAACAACCATTTGAAAGCCAATTCTCCAACGCAAGGTCGTCCCCGAGGGGATCAAGGATTGACAAGATGGTAGCGACGATTGAAAGACCAAAGCCGATCACGCTAGATATCAGAAGACAAATCTTGGGCGCCTTATTTGAGAAAGCTGCCATTGATTCTGGCGTGCTTTTACCGTCAACATCTTCATAGAAGTTGTCACGAGGCATACGATCCCGTAGTTGAGAGAGCAGTGCAAAGAGTCCCGGCAAGCTACTGAGACAAGTGACCCCCAAGCCTGCAGCACAGAGCGGCAGGAGTATTGCATCGTTCATGATGAAGTTTGGTGTACCCAAGCTACAATTGTTTAGCTTTCTTCCGAGGACAATAAGAAATCTTCAACTGGAATTTATTTACAGGGTGACTCTGTTTGGTGACAATGTGTCACCCGAAAACGCGACGGCACAGAGATAATGGTCTGGCAATTTTCGAAGTGTAGTATCGAGCAATTGCGAGGAGCTATCGCGGAAGAGAAATGGCTTGGAGATGTTGATATCTTGATGGATAACAGTGATGAAGCGCGTCGCGTCAAAAGGCAGGGTTCGATTCAGCTTGAAGCAGCACGAGCTGAAAGCACAGGAAGAGCAAAGCCAGGCAGATATAATGCAGTCACAGACTCAATAGAGCCACGACACGGTATCTTAAGTTGAGGTTTGGGATAGGCCTTAGACCAAGGAGGAACACGTTGAGTGAAGATACTGGCAGCCCGCCAGCCTCGCGTAAAGGATCCTGGGTCGATGGATTTGTGAGGAGTCATCGTTAATCCTAGTTCGTGTTAGGTCTCACTCAATGGTTGACTCCTTGGTGGTTATCGTATCGTCTTCGGTTGACGCGAACGAGCAATGACTAACCAGTTGTGTCACAAGCGCCTCTCAGCGGCTCGAATGACGGGGTGGATATGATGTACATGGGGTCAACGTTGCGACGGGGGGCCTACAGACCTTGGTTTTACTAGGTACCTAATGTAATAGCGGTTGGTGCGGAGTACACGCAGGTATTGCACTAATGATATGTGCAGGCGAAGGTACTTTATGGTACGATGACAAGCATGGTATCTCGTGCCTCATCCCGACTCCCGACTCCCGACACATTTCGATCCCATGAATGATGGCACAATCGATCGAAGGTAGGTAGGTAGGTATGTAGGTATGTACGTGGGTATCAGTCATCACTGATGAGGACTCTAGTACATACGGCGAAGGTCGGTTGCTTCTCTTTGTGAGGGGACAACTCGCGGTCAAGGACTCTAAGGCTGCTGCGGAGAAGACAGAGGGTTGGTCCGCTGGGCCTGTTCAGGAAGGAGTTTGAGGCCTCGCGAAAGAGACTTGATTTCAATGTTGCATGGCCTCGCGGTGGCCGATTCCTGTGACAATGAAGTTCTACCTACAACTATGTACATGTCGTTACTCGGGGTCTCGCTGCGCAGCACCCCTCGTCTGATGGTTTACGCTCAGCTCAATACCTAACTAGACTGGCAAGTTTGTAACGACTCTACTTTCTAACTTCTCAGCTTGAAAGAATACAGCATCCCTGGTCAGTGGTGACAACGCCACTCATCTCCAACATCTTTCATGTCCGAGCTGCCTCGAGTCCTACATGCCTGACTCACCGTAGTAGTCAATCAAGTTCCATAGTACACACACGGCCGGCGGACCATGTCACACTGACTCGCACGAATCAATGGAGCGTTCTGCTATCTCTGCCATTCAAACGCCCCCGGCTAGATTCCCCATGGGCGTTTTCATGGCCTTCCCAGATTAGATTGCCTTGACTAGTCCGGACTACCCTTACCAACTATAGACTGGGGAAGCACGGCCGAGCCAGCACTATTGTACAAGTCAGCCAGGAAGCTGGCTTGTTCCATCCAGATGAGATCGCGATGCATGCGGCGGTACGGAGTGAGTCACAAAGTACTCTGTAATTGGTAGGTGACTTGTCAATTAGAAAATCGAGGCTACATAGGTACTGACGGGTACTGACGGGTACTGACGGGAACGACGCCGACATGTGGCGTACTCCTTATGCAGCCATCGTTTCACGGTATGGCGCGAATTGCTAATAAAGCCAAAGGGAATGTTGGCCCATTCAACGTCGAAACAGCCGCAGGTGCACGACTTGCAATCCGCTTCAATGACAGGGAGCAGAGTTTGATCAGGAGGACTTGGTCTGTGGACCCACTCAGCGTGATACCTAGGTATCAGTGCCGACTAACCGTGACGGACAAAGAGGGTGACGGAAAAAGAAAGAAAATCGAAGAAGAGGGAACAAGACAGTCAGAAGCAACTTCACGAGTGCAAAGGCAGACAAATGCGTTGGCTCTGACATAGATCAGAATTTGTGCTCCCATACTCCGTACTGAGAAGCTTCCTGTGAGTCGTGACTAGACTTTGAGCTGTGGGAGAGGTAGGTACATATGTAGGTACTCAGTAGCACTCCGTGCCTAGTCACCTTAGGTACGTAGGAACTTACCAACTGCCTACGGAGTACTGGACGCCTAGACGCCGCCTCGAAGTGCATCAATAGGTACTGCCAGGTACTGCCAGGTACTGCCAGGTACTGCCGGCTCAGGTACCTACGTAGAGCCACTGATCGGATCGTGAACTTTGAAGTGACGGATTCGAACATGACTGCAGATGGTGCACCGTGCACGAGTCTAGGTAGCAAGCAATGCAAGGGCAACACAACTTGGTCCTGTGAAGGTAGCTGCAGGGAGAGCAGATATGGTTGTCACGGTTGTCACGGTTGTCACGGTTATGTATCACGGTTATCACGGGCGGCTGCCGCGAGTGCATGCAACTTGGCGGGGGCATACCGGGGGCAGTCACTGCTCATTCCAACCGCTGGTTTGCAGCTGAGATGGCTACCGTACACCACAGTGACCACACACCACTACGACCTACCGGTACCAAGGGTAGGTTACCGTAGGTACATACGGGCTGTACATACGGAGTACGGGCAACGGAGTACATACACCGTACGGTGTACGCACGCATAATAGCACTGAGTCCTTCCTGTGGGCCCTGGAACAGCTGACCGCAGGAGCAGGCAAGTTGTAACTGAACCTTGTCTCCCGCCACGTTCTGGCGCGTCTGCCGCTCCGTTTTGGATCAAGTTCACGGTTAATGCAGGCCACTTCACATGCTTCTCGTTCCCACCGCCTAATGGATGTTACCTTTCTTGCAATACCGCCTTCTCCAATTCTCCATGCTGTAAATCATAAACCTAGTCCCTCAAGCACCTCGTCTTTTCATCCTCGAGTTCACTTCCAGCTTTCTTTGCATCTTCCGCCTGTCAGCCATTCCGGATATCGTCTCGAGTCGGTGCACGTATCAGCCATCGAGCGCCTCCGAGCAGCCATACCAGCAGCCAGTATCGTCCCGTCCAAAGACCTTTTCGCTGCCTGCTAGCACACGGCCGCGGGCATACGAGGCTAAGCTGGAATCGACAAGCGACTCTCTTTTGATAGCATCCCTCGACAAGAGACGTTACAAAACACATAGCTTGACGACTGACAAGCTTCGAACACCTTGGGTCTCAACTTACTTCCGTTCTGCCATGCGATAGTCGTTCTTCTGGACAAGTGCCTCTGTCACGATGAAGGCCACGCCACTTATCATCAATTGGCACGACCAAAATGCCCCCATCTACTCTGCTCACTTTGAGCCGGCTGGAAAGGGTCGTCTCGCTACTGCGGGTGGTGACAACCACGTTCGAATCTGGAAAGTCGAATCTGACGGCCTTGAACGCAAGGTCGACTATTTGTCCACCTTGTCCAAACACAATCAAGCTGTGAATGTGGTTCGTTGGGCGCCAAAGGGTAGGTACTTGAAAGCTGTTCTTTCCGAAACCCTTTCAACTTGTCGCGTTGGAGCTGAGAGCTAATGGCAGCTTCTCATACACAGGCGAAACTATTGCATCGGCGGGCGACGATGGGAACGTCATTTTGTGGGTTCCCAGTGATCTTCCTCCCTCGAATTTTGGCAGCGATACACAAGACGACAAGGAGTCATGGCGAGCGAAACACATGTGCCGATCGAGCGGAGCCGAGATATACGATTTGGCTTGGTCACCTGATGCTGCGCATTTCATCATTGGAAGCATGGACAACATTGCCCGAATATATAATGCCAACTCAGGTACGCTGCATGAGTTTTTGATGGATGCTGCTGCCGCCGACTGGTGACTGACAAAAAGAAACAACACGATAGGGGCTCTCGTCAGACAAATCGCCGAACACAGTCACTACGTTCAGGGAGTGACCTGGGATCCGTGGAACGAGTACATTGCTACGCAGTCGTCTGATCGATCTGTCCACATCTACTCCCTCAGAACCAAGGATGGGCAGTACTCACTCAGCCATGATGATAAAACGCCGCGACTGGCAAGTCACATAAAGGCAGACCTGCCTCCACGGCGTATATCATCGAGCAGCCCCGCCCCGCCAGACTTTGGCCATCGAGCCCAGCTGTCTGTGATTGATGCCGTCGCATCGATAGGATCTCCTGCACCCTCAGCACCCGGTACTCCGATTTCGTTTCCACTTCCCATGAACCCTCCCAGCGTGGTGAGCCACAGTCGAAGATCGTCATTCTCGTCCCGTCGTTCAGCGTCGCCTGCCCCTGCGATGCCACTACCAGCGGTAATGCCAATGGAAGCATCCCCCAAACCGCAAATGGGACACAAGAATGCTAGTCTGTATGCAAACGAGACGCTGACTTCATTCTTCCGGCGGCTCACATTCACCCCTGACGGCAGCCTGCTGCTCACCCCATCAGGACAGTATCAAACCCAATACCAAACAGAAAAGGATGCGAAGCCGACGTACGAGGTGATCAATACAGTCTACATATACACCCGTGGTGGCATTAACAAACCGCCGATTGCCCATTTGCCAGGGCACAAAAAGCCCTCCGTGGTGGTCAAGTGCTCTCCCCTCTTTTATACACTGCGCCAGACGCCTTCATCCACCAAGCACGTTACCATTGACACGTCTGGTGACGAGGCACTGCCCTCGTTGCCCGATCCAATTGAAAAAGCGCCCCTCGCTGCCCCGGCAATGGAGCCCCCTCCACCTCCGGCAAGCACGACATCAGAGCCTAGTGGTGCCATTCAGTCCAAGGCCCTCGGCGTGGACACGGATGCCTCGACTCCTGGCCCAAAGCCTGCATTCTTGCTGCCTTATCGTATGGTCTACGCGGTTGCGACTCAGGATTCGGTACTCGTGTATGACACACAGCAAAAGACGCCTATCTGTATCGTGAGCAATTTACATTGTGCCACCTTCACCGATCTCGCCTGGTAAGACGTCTCCTTATTGTCATTCGTGGCTAAACACTTGCAGCCAGTCTGTGAAACATGATTAACATGCAAGCCCATCGCAGGTCGAGTGACGGTCTCACGTTGATAATATCGTCATCCGACGGATTCTGCTCAAGCCTTTCCTTTGCCGCCGGTGAACTGGGAGACTTGTACAAGGGTGAAATCGCGCCGATGGTGACTTCCTCGACGACAGCAGCTCCAACTCACAGCACGCCTATTGCCACGCCGACTACAAGCTTTGCGCCGCATTCACCTTTTCCCAGTAGCTCACACCACCAGCGCAGCGCGACCAGTTCCTTTACTGCTTCCTCGCCTCCCGTCATGGTACTCCCAACGATGCAACGGCCGTCGTCTCCGACTCGTTCGAACTCGACGTCTTCAATTGCTACGCAGGCTACTTCTGTGCCTACCGGGGTTGTCAGCAACCCGCATCTTATTTCTGGAAGCGTGCCCGCTCTTACGGCTACCAATTCGGGCAAGATTGGTGGGATTCCCATGGCAACGCCGCCGGAGACGCCGAGGAGCACGGCTGGAAGCAGCGTTGGCACCAAGCGAGATGTCAGTGATGGGGAGAAAGATGAGAGTAAGATGACAGAGCCTAAGAGGCGAAGAATTGCACCGACGCCGGTGGATAAGCCTTCGTCGTAGTCATGCTTGGCATGCGTCGGGATTTCAGTTGGTGTGGAGATACATGTATGTGACTACGTCGGGGCTTGTGGATATGTGTTCTTTTGAGGCGCCTTTAAAACAATAGCTTGTGCCTATGCGAGATGAGGTATTGTATTGTATGTGCATGCATGGACTGGCGTTGACCTGCGGCCTTTTTCTCCTTCTTCCTTCCCGTTTTGTCTTTCATTTGCTTCGTGGTACAAGCATGCCAATCCCACAGAACAGAATGGCCCGAATTTATTGTTTTCGTTGCTTTGTCTTATTTTCATTTAGCACAGTTCTTTCTTTCTCCATCTTGGGTAATGGGCCCTGAGGAAAAAAGGAGCTACGCGTGGCTCGATGCTGCTCTGTGGCGCTGTTACTTACCCTGGTGGTAGGTATATGATGTCAAAACACATCTCGCCGAGTTTTGTATCTGGACAGTTTTGCCTATGCATGAGTGTTCTTCATGTGGCTGTTGGCTGAGGAGCACTGGGTTGCTATGGTGGGAGTCGGACTATGTATCTCGATAGTATGGGTATCTAGTAGCTAAAATTCAATGAGAATGACTGCACCCTCCCTCCCTCACTCACTTGCTCACTTGCTCACTTGCTCAAATCACTACTTCAAGACGGGCTTCCACCCTTTCCGTGAGATAAACCCCTGAACACCCTCATCCCGTAAAACATCCTCGCCTCGTCGTCCCGTCACCACGCTGCGCTCATGCTCCACGCCTCGAACGTAAAACGGGTACGCGAGACGCTGTAGTTGCACGGGGCCCTCTTTCTGATAGATGTTGCTTCTTCCATGTGCGTCTGCGTCGGCGTCGGCCCCAACATCTTCCGCACTTTCCCTCCAGACAACCTTCCCATTCTCCCGATGCGGCACAAATCCACTAGCCGCTCTATCAAGAGACAAGTACCACCTCCGCTGATGAACACTCCCTATCGAATTCGTAGCCCCAGGATACGCATTCGTCTTTATGACAGTTTCGTCGGAAAGTTCCCGTAGTTCTCGCTCTTTGGGCGACAGGACCGCCCAATCGTTCCTCTCATCCCCCTCGTCCCTCTCACTCGGAACATGATGCTTCTCATCCTCTGAAGTAGAATCACTACCCCGACTCAAGGTCCCTGGCTGGATTTCAGAAACCCCCCTCCTCTTCCGCATCGGCCCCCTCGCATTCTTCGCCCTGCCCTCCTGATCCTCTTTCCTCGTCAACCGCACATTCAAGACGTACTTCCGCGGTAATTTATATCCATGAAGACGGATGCGCATCTTGCGATTTTCGAATGCCCTCGTTAGTAAATCCTGCTGCGACATGCCGCCTTTGTCCAATGAGTCTAAGTCTTTGTCCAAGTCTGATTCTGGCTCTGAATCTGGCTCTGAATATGGCTCTGAAGGGGAGCGACTTCCCCCCGCGGAGGAGGAATACCCCCTAGCGCCACGATATTTCCCTCCACGAGACGAAGACGAAGACGGAGACGAAGACGGAGACGGAGGCGGCAGCACGGAATAGGTCCCCGTGTCCCATATAAGCATGGACCCTGTATGCGGAGAAGCCGTCTCGACGAGATGATTCCATAGGCAGTGCACACGAGTCTCTGTGGCGTTGCGGTTCAGGCGGCTGTTGTTGGGGTCCCCGGGGGGTCCGTACATGATGGCCCAGGAGGCGCTGCTGGTGGGATTTATTTGGAGGCGGAGGTCGTAGTGTGTTCCTGCGATGGGGTGGTCGTGCTGGTGGATGACAAAGTGGCAGCCTCGGGGGTTGAGGGCGTGGGATTGGTACAGTGAGGTGTAGGATGGGATCGAGAGGAGCTGGAGGAGGGAAGGCAGGGCATGGTGGGTGAGGAGGTTGGTGTAATGGGCGAGGTGGTCTGCGGGATGGGATTCTGAGGCTTCAATGGCGGATATCGAGGGATGGTCTTGCTGCTGTGCGTTGGGTTCACTTGTCTGAGTGTGAGGAATTTGCAAGGCGGGCGGATCGAGCGTCCAGTTCAGGTTGCGCCGTTTGATGAATGGGTTGGGGATGAAGTCGATGGAGGACTGTTTCGAGGCCATTGGTACAAGAAGTAGGGGGGAAGGCGTGCCACGTGTGAGGAAGTGGTGAGCTACATGGCGCCGTGGAGGCGATAGGACGAAGCGAATCTCCTGGAGATGGTCAAATGATGCGAGATCGGGTGTTTCACAGCGGAGACGACAACTACGCGACTAAACAATGTCGTAGCGATGGTGAACTCAGATGAAATGATGTCGGAGTTTTGTTATGTAAGCCCCCTTGCGAGCTCGACTCCACGATAATCCGGGGAAGGGGCAAAATGCCGAGGCATGAACCGGTTCTGGTGCAGCCATGCATATGACCGACCGCAAGCAAAAAAAATCGGACCTTGCCGAAGTCCCGCCCCCGCGCTTTGCGCTTCGTCACCGCCGACCTCCTCGTGCTCGTCCGCTAGACGTCTCATCAACATACACCATTCGCCTCTGCTAGATCATTTGCGCTCGTCTTCCCTTCCCGACTTCTGCGGCATTCAGTCCCCGCGGCGCCATTCTGCTCACGCGCTGCCACTGCCATTACAGGCAACGAGCGCCTCGTCGGGTCTTAAATCTCCGAAGTCGCCTCCATCGCCAGACGCTGGTGACGTAGCGCACCGTCTTTATCTTCTCTGCGACACAATTCCGCCCCTCGCACTTCTCTCGTCTCGGACTTTTGCAACTCGTTTCGGCGGGAAACCTCTCCGCGGGCCATGTCTTCGCCGCCGAAACCGTGGGAGAGCGCCGGTGCTGGGATGGCGACTCCTGGTATGTGTTTGTCATTTTCCCTGCCTGCCAAGAAGAGGAAATACCCCATCTTGGCTCTTCATATACTGATCATGATTCCTCGCTAATTATAGCTTCAGCGACGGCGGCTTTGCCTGTACCTACCGGGCCTACAACGTCTGCCGCCGCAACGTCCACATCGTCCGATGCTCCTCCTGTTCCCGATCGTCCCTCATCGTTTGCCTCATCTGTTCAACAAAATGCTGCTGCGCAGAGTCGAGTAGGCGGTGCCATGGGAGGTATGGGAGGTATGGGCGTGGGGGGCGCGGGCACATCGCCGTACAGCGCATATGGGGGCGCCTATTCATCGCCCTACTCGAGTCCCTATTCGCGGCTGGGCGGCATGGGCGGCATGGGCGGCTATGGAGGGGGCATGTACGGTGGGTATGGAGGATATGGGGGAATGTACGGAGGCGGCATGTACGGTGGAAGGGGGGCAATGGGTCCCAACGACGCGAATAGCTTGACGAATCGCTTCAGCAATGGCACCGCGGCTACATTCCAGATGCTCGAGGGCATAGTCACTGCGTTTGCGGGGTTCTCTCAGATGCTAGAAAGTACATACATGGCAACGCACTCTAGCTTCTTCGGTATGTCATGCTCACAGTTTTCAAAGCTCTTCTCTTCTCTTCTCTTCTCTCGAGGGAATAGAGGGGGAAATGCCTGTTGGCTTGACCACTTCAACTGACACGGGCACTCCAAATAGCCATGGTCTCAGTAGCTGAGCAATTCGGTAATCTACGCGACACTCTCGGCTCTATTCTCGGCATCTTCACCCTCATGCGATGGATCCGAACTCTAATCGCCAAAATCACCGGCCGACCACCCCCAGCCGATGCCCTCGCCCTCACCCCCGCAGCCTTTGCCCGCTTCGAAGGCCGAAACACCGTTCTTCCCGACGGCACCCCCGCCCCCGCCAGAGCCAGTCGCAAACCGCTATTCTTCTTCCTCGCCGCCGCCTTTGGCCTCCCCTACCTCATGTCCAAGATGATCCGCACCCTAGCGGCCTCGCACGAAGAAGAAGAGCGTCGGCTCCATCAACAGGCCCTCGAGCAGCAGCAGCCCACTGACCCATCCAAGCTCGAATTCTGCCGCCTTCTATATGATTACCTCCCCCAAGGAAACAATGCCGGCTTGGAACTCGGTGCCCGAAAGGGTGATCTTGTGGCCATTCTTACTAAGAAGGATCCCGCGGGACAGCCTAGTGATTGGTGGCAGTGCCGTGCTCGGGACGGCCGCCAGGGGTATCTCCCTAGCACGTATCTTGAGGTCCTGAAGCGACCGGGTCAGGAGGTCAAGGCGATTAAGGCGCCTCCTGGAGATGTGAATGGGAGTAGTGTACCGGGGGAGATGCTGCAAGAGGGGAAGAAGGAGTATGGGATGAGTGCTGATGGTATGCAGAGGAGTCATTTTTATTCATAAGCGGGGGCGGATGAGGCTGCTGGTTCACAGATTACGGAAGCAACAGAAGAGGAAATTCAAAAAAAAAAAAAAAAGAAGAAGAAAAAAAGACATCAAGAAGAAGGAAGGGGCGCGCTTCTGTACAGAAGAATCATTTGTCGGCGTCCTTTTGAGAAAAATGATTCGTTTTTCTGCAGGCGCTGTTGGGAATGGTGGTCTTTTTGTGATTTCTACAAGTACACATTATGTATATTGGGAAAGAAGCCAAGCGAGCAAGCTTTGGCCGGTGTTGTCGGCGCATATTATGGTTTCCGGGTATATACACATATATGCATACATATATACACTACGAAAGTCCAAGTCCTGGGGTTGAAAAGGGACGATCCTTCCAAGAAGCGGAGGGAACAAAGTCTCACAACGCCTCACAAAGCATCCGCCTCTTCCAAAAGCCCCAATGCACCGCCCACGAGATGCAGGCTTCCCGTCACATACGCCTGCGCCTTTTCGCCCCGTCCCTCAAGCGCATCCGCCACGCGCCTCGCGTACCCAAGTGCCTCCTCGATGCTCGGTAGCACAACTATCTCACAGTGAGGATCGAGGGTTTTCCATCTCTCGGCCAGGCGGCGCTGCACAGACATGTTCTCCACCTCGATGGGGTCGGTGCCGTGGTTGACAAAGTCGCGCTTGTATCCTGCCTGGGTGAAGGTGACGTTTGTGCAAAAGACGGCGTGGTCAAAAGCGGGAAGATTGGTGGCGGAGCGGGAGGTGCATTTTTGGATGGGGGCGAGGAAGTCGATTGCTTCGGGACGACCTTGCTGATTGAAGATGAGGATGCGGGGGGCGGTGCTGGCAGGTCATGTTAGTAAACTTGCGCTGTTTTACGTGTATGTGTATATAGAAATGCCGAATGGGAGAAACAGATGAATGTATGCGTTTGATATCAATTTTATAGTGAAAATAGAAGAGACAGAGGAAATTACCTATTGGCCGTTTCGTTGGCGAACCACCTCGACGATATCTTGAGACTATCGGCCGTGTGTGCCCCGTCCACATACCACGTCATCTTTTCCTCGTGCTTGATCTCACAGCGACCTCGAAACACTGCGCCTTCCAGTCCGTCCTTGAACTTATCCGGTAGGGTAGGACTCGAATTCTCCAGAAGACCAAGTTTTGTGAGCGTCGCTTCAGCCAGGGCAACGGCCAGCGTGGCATTCTTCTTCTGAAATTGCGCATCCGGACGGACCTTGACGCCCTCCAGACGCGTATTGTCCGCCGGCAACACGGTCAACTGGACGTTCTTCTCCCGGGCTCTATGCTGCAAGACGTCCGCCGCGGCAGCCACCTGCTCTACCGTAAAGGCTGGGCTGCCTCTCTTCATAATCCCAGCTTTATGCCACGCAATCTTGTCCACCGTGTCTCCCAGCACATAGGTGTGATCAATACCCAAGGTGCTGATGCCTGCTGCAACGGGCTTCTCTACCAGATTCGTAGCATCAAACTCGCCGCCGATGCCCGTCTCGTACACGGCTACGTTGACGCCTTCCGATAGAAACACATGCCAGCTCATCAGGGTCAGATAACGCGCGTAGAGCGGCCGCGAGCCCGGCACGGCGTCCTCAGGACAGGCATTCGACTCGGCGAGGCGGTCCCATACCTGGAAAAAGTACTTTGCGAACAGCTCCTCTGACAGAGGGGCTGAGTTGACACGAATACGTTCTCGCACGGCAATGAGATGCGGCGAGATAAAGAGCGCTGTCTTGCCGAGGCGCGGGCGCCACTGCGCGAGGATGGAGTCGACAAAGGCGCAGGTGCTGCCTTTACCTTTGGTGCCTGCTACGTGGATGATGTTGAGGCGGTTGAGATCCGAAGGCTGTCGTTTCATGAGGACCTCGTGTTAGCGGCCCATGGAGAGAAGCCTTTGCCGTTGAGATAGCGCGGCAGGGGCTTTCGTACCGTGTGGCCTATTCGAGCGAGGTAGGCGCGCATTTCTCGCATGGACGACGCATCAGGCCGGATGCCTGCCTTGCGGCGGGCTTCGACGACGGCATACGGCGTCTGCAGCGAGTTGAGTGCATCAATGGCATCCTAGTTGGGTGTCGTGGTGAGTTCGTGCCGGGAGCGTGGAGTGTGGAGCGTGATGATGGTCAAAGTGAAGGTTGAGGTGAAGGTCAAGAGCTACACGGAGTACTCACGGCATAGGTCCGCGAAGACGTGGCCATCGTACACGCTCGGGCCCGGCTGACTACGAGATGCTGCAGCAAGACGACAGGTCGTCGTGGCACATGGTGCATCGATGGACGTGGAACGCGGGCAAAGCCGGGGTTTGGCTGCGGGTTAGTTCAGTTGATCAACGAGGAATGAGGTTTGTGGGTTGCATGCATGTTCGGGGCAACATGGATGTTCGTGAGATGGCAAGCGCGTGCCCTCGATTGGTGGGCTTGGCGGGCTTGGCGGGTTTGGCGGGGCTCTTGAATGTCACTCCCTGTCGTCGCTGTCACGGCAGTTATCCGGCATTTATCCGTCTCGCAGGCCCACTCTATGCCGCCGCACTCTGGTTGGTGTCTCTCATTTTTTTCCTCGCGATTTCTCCGTGGCTCTTGTAGCTTCTCAGGGAGCCATCATCCCCTCTGCACACCATGTCTGCTGCCACCAACAGCTTCATCGCCCTGGAAAAGCACCGCCTGCAGCTCGAAGAAAATGTAGAGCAGTTGAAAAAGGCCCTGCAGCATTGGCGGACATGGGATGCCGAGTACGAGGCCCTAAAAGAAGAGGTTGAGGCGATTCCCGACCCATGCAAGCCCGACGACCTGTGCAAGATTCGTGCAGAATTCGACGGCGAACTACTGATTGCCCGGGAAATCGATGGCATTTTTGGCTGGGGAAACTCTAGATCGAGAGATCCAATCATCAACGTCCTACAACGGCGTATAGACTATGTCGGTAAAAATGTTGCTAGTCTTGAGAAACAGCTGGAAACAGCCGAGAACAAGTACGCTGCCGCCATGATCATCAGTCAACCAGATGCTGTAGACGAGGATGGTCAACCAATTACAGAAATCCTCGAGGAGCTGGACGACCATGACAACGTGTTGTCCTATCGATTGAACCAGCCCGGCAAGTCGCTTGCCCAAGTCCAACAGACACTCGAGAAAGCGGGAGTCCGTACTCTATCATCAGACAGTTCGATCTTATCGAAACCAGAAGAATCTGTTCCGGCCGCTACTAAGCAGGCGGATGAGGCAGCTGCGGAATCAGCATTGAATCCGAGTCCTCACAGAAGTACCTCTGCTCCCACGACAACTCCGACCCCGTCCGTCAAGAAGTCGGTGTCATTCTCCGAAGACGTACAAGAGTCACAACCTCCACCTACTAAAGTGTCTGCCCGGGCCAAGCGGGTCGACAGGATAATGAAGACAGCAAAAGAGCAAGAGGACATCAATCTGCAAGATGCCGTCATTCCGGAAGATGAAGACGAAGATGATGCAGAATTGAGGCGACAGATGCTTCAGTACAGCATGGGCCAAGTCGGTGCTGTGGTTGCCGAAATTGATCTGGAAGAAGACATCTCGGATGACGACGACAGCGGCGTTGAATGTGGAGATAATGATGTTGATGAAGGCTACAACGACGACGACGACGACGACGATGAGTTCGACGACGATGATGATTACGATGATGACGAGGAGGAGGAGGAGGAAGACAAATTCGGGCGATTTACCGGCCGTGTCATTACGGATAAATACCGCCGCCGATTGCTCGAATTGGAACAAAGGCTGGGTGTCAAATCACGTTTCACCGAACAGGCGGAGCGCGATGAAGCTACGCAATCAAGTGACGAACCAGGAGGCATTGGACGAATCACAGTTAGCCGAGGCACAGATTCCACGAGCTCTTCCTCCAGACCAGCGCCTACCAAGTCCAACCTCAAGGAGAGTCGTGACGGAGACGTGGAGGAGAAAAAGGGTGTTCGGTTTGCAGAAGCCCTGGACATCGCTCCAGAAACCGAAGCAGAAGCAGAGTCAGCACCGATGCGCGAAAGAGAAGTGCCACTTGTTGAGCCGCTGAGTGATATCGTTGAAAGAACAACACCCACGGCGACGTCAAGCGCGAAGCCGGCCCGCAAACAATCCAGGTTCAGAGCAGCTAGGGACACCAATCCTGTAACGGAGAGTAGCGTCATCCCCAAGGGACCCTTTGATGTCCCCATGCACTACGTACAACAGGAACAGAGAACTGTGCCCACCGGTCCTGAGGGGTCTACCATCGCCGACAAATTGGTTGAGCGGGATACACCGCTTTCGCATAGCGTCATTGCGCCTGACGAATTCGACGACACCATGGCCCAGCGGGAAGTAGCCGATGAATATCATCGTATGCGAAGAAAATTCATCCAACGCGACGGAGGCTTCTTGAAGGAGGACGAGCGCGTTATACAGCCTTTGGATGAGGCTGACGACAGGGAGACAATGAGCCGTTTCAAGGCCGCGCGCCTGTCGCAGCATTAGTCTCACGTCACCGCCCACGGGAGGGGAATGTAGTCCGTTCAAGATACCCATTTCTTTTCTGTCAAACTTTCTTTATCGTCTGTCTTTTCGCCTACCACGTCATCTGGCGTTCTGCACTGTGACTGTGTCAAGCAAACGTAGCATGTAGCCTTGCATGTCGTGTATCCCGGAACGCGCATTCTAACAATTGATGCGTTGCAGTCGTCTATCATCTGCTCCGCAGCACCGCGCTGTTCCAAGAGTAATTTTTTTTCGAAGGGCTCTCTGACGTCATTTTCTGGGTTGTACTTGGTGAGCTTGGCGATTCGTTTCACCCTTTACATTTGTGTGGATGTGTGATGCTGGTGCATGGAGAAGACTGTGTGATGTTTGTTGAATACTGTTCCCAAGGCGTGATGACAGAGCTTTTCACTTCTATATATTTACTGTAGATAACTCGGCACGGTATATGTACATGCAATGTTGCAATTTCGGTCGTGATCCCGACGACGACGTCTATCAGTCAAGTCTGGGATACCTGTAGATTTTGTCCAGGATCCGCCCCTATACACTGTCCTGGGACTCCGCCAAAAAGCCCGCTGGGACGTCCTGAGGGCCTCTACCAGACGCCTCCGACTGCCCCATTGCGAACACTGAGTCTGGGCGCCTTCTCGGTGTTCTTCTCGGTGTTGACGAGAAATCAGTATAGGTCTGGCGCAGAAAGTTCCATCAATTGCACGTCATGGTCTTGTGCCGCCTGCCTCAGCTAGGCGAAGCCTTCGTCATTGCCAAGATGCACGTGAATGGTCTCAAGATACGTGACCCTCAGAATCACAACAACCAAATTGGTCAACTCGTCTGACGTGCAACACGGAGCCGAGGTCGACGTTTGCAAATTAGGAAAAGTGGCCAGGAACTGCACCAAGGGATGCTCCTCCCAGCTCCCGCGATAGTACGTGAAGCGGAACCTATAGAGCCCCAACGCTTGTATAGAGAGAGCACCGCGTGCCCATTCGTAGCCTTCTAAATGTGGAATATCCATGGCGCCAATGATGCCAGCGCGTGTGTTTTTGGGGAAGGTAATGTCAAAAGATGTCAGTTGTTGAGTTAGGATCGCGTTGAACATCAAGATTCAAGCTCCGGCGGGCGAGAGGCAAACCCAAGGCGAGCTAAAGGAACGCAAATTTTGGAATTCTGAATACTGGACAATGTTGAAATCAGAGAGGGATTTCATTGCGATTGCTGAGTATGTCATGAAAGCTTTCCTGCCGGAAAGCAAAACGAATATGGTGTAGTGAGTTGCCGCGGTTGAGACATATCAGAAACCGTAGAGTTGAACGTATTCTTACATCTGTAGAATTGGTTAATGATTTCAGTTGTCCCTCGAATATGAGTACCTTTAGGTGTGGCCATAAATCTTGCCATTTTTCCCGCCACATTGCCACGGGCTCTGGGTTCAGGTCCCGTAGATTGGGGCCGAAGGCAAGCTGTTCGAGATTTGGAAAGGCGATGGTGAGAGGAAACTACGAAGACTCAATGAGTTGGCGTCTAAATCTCACGCGTCGCTCCGCATGTCTCGACATAATGGGCAAGGAAGAAAGTAGAGGGAGAGAGAAGAAGAAAGACACTTTCACTAAGGCTAGTTGCGCGGGGGAGACAGACCACAGGAAGCAAAACTTCGTCAGCAGGCGTGAATCGGTCACTTTTTCCCTCACGCATGCGCAAAGTCTTCAGCTTGGGAAGAAGGGATATCGACGGCTCCCTTTGGTACCATTGCTCTGGAATCCCCATGAAGTTGAGATGCTCCAAAGAGCTGGCAGCATACTGAAGAAACGTTTGAGGGAATCCTCCGGGAACATCTTCTGCAGTGCAAATGGCATAGCCCGCAATGGAGACATGCCTGAGTCGTTTCCATTTCTATCCGTTCGAAGGGAAAAACAGAGCATCTTGTTGCTCCAGGATCTCCAAATGCTCCAAACTAGGGGATGCTTCGAGCAGCAGCGTCAACATCGATTCGGTGAGCGTCATACGTCTCGGTATCACAATCTTTCTGGCACCCCCATCTCCAGCCCAGGACAGCATCTTTTCTAACTCCTCGGGGCGTGGGTCCCTCATTGCCCTATCTGGAAATGTCAAATCCCTCCATGATTGGGCTAGCGGGGAACTGGTGAGCGTGCATGTCCATTGCTTTGAAACTCGCAGGCAGAGACTGCACCGTGCATGTTGTTAGCCAAAAGAGTTTGGTAAAGAGTCAGTGCTCGATACGTAAAAGGGGTAAAGAACTCAACGCACAGAATTTCAGGCATGTTCAGGTACGAGAAGATCTACGTCACGATCTCGGCGGGCAGGCATATCGGATCTCGTCTACCATAACCACCCGTTCCGCCCAAAATGTCAAGTGGCCAAGCTGCATGCGTGCAACTTGATCATGATTATAGGCATGTAGTTAGTGCATTGCCACTCCTGTACAGGCCTTGACAAACGCGTCTGGGACAGGGTGGAATGAGAAGACACGCAGTTTCGACCTTTCCGGTGCTCAACGCGATAGATCGAAGATGTTCCTACCGGCGTCAGGTTCATCGCGGAATGTATTTGCGACGGCTTCCTCGAGCACCGAAGTCCTCGATGAAACTATCTGTCGCGTTGAGCACCGGAAAGGTCGAAACTGCGGGTCTCCTCATTCTACTCTGGCCCGGACGCGTCAAGTATCTCTTTGAAGACGCGCCAATCATCTCGGGTGCGATAGAACTGTGATCGTAGAGTGCTGTCGTATTTCCAGTTGCGCTGAGGTAATTTCCTCTTCATAATACCGCTCGCCTTCTTGAGCGTTAGGGCGATGAATTTGAGGGTGATGTTCTGGAGCGTTCCGTCGTTTCTTTCGTTTTCCTGGAAGCTAAAAGTGAATGGTTCTGCATCTGACCATTGACGGCCATCTTTGGAACCTTGACCACCATTATGAGGGCCTCATGGAACACGTTTATAGCGAAATAACTAATATATCAAGAAGTTTGTCAGCGCACAGGTAGCGGGCGAATGTAGCTCTATTGACAAAGAGAGTAGAGCAGATGGAGGAGGACAGGGTTTTAGGTATCTGTGGAGTATTTGTTGAAGAGCGGCGGTCAGCTGACGTGGCTTGTAGTACGGTATACATCGTGGGCATTGAAAAGTTTCTACTCTATGTAACTTGCCTCACGGAAGAAGCCATCCTGGGCTTTTTAATTGTTCGAAGTTCGATCTCAACCATTCGCATATCAATTCGCAGACCGTACCAGAGCGATGTATGTGTAGCTGCTCTGGTGGCTTGCTGACGGAGGGGCGCTACCCTATAGAGCGTCTACTTTTCGCAGGAATTTGTAGAAGACGACATTTCTACCTGTGATCAATGCTCACATCATACGTTGACTCGTTGGCACACAGAAATACGGAGAAATCGAAAATTTGTACATGTATAAACATACTGCTCAAATATTGATCTGCCAATACTAACCAATACTATCTAATAGTGAGGGTAGATAGGTGAGCACACATGTAAGAGTTCGATGAAATCCAGTAAAGATCAACCTTTTTGCAACAAGCGTTAAGTACACAAACTCCGCCATACACCAGCTTTACGCCTATTGTTACATGCCAATGGTGTTACGAAGCGCCAAGAGTGGCCGATGCATTCCAAGATGGTTCCGAGATAATGTAGAGAGCCGTACTTTCAGGAGAAGAAATAAAATTCTGTGATACCGGTTGGTACTCTGCTGGGTAAGATAGAGAAATACTCCGTAGTATGTGGCCATTTACCCTTGGCTTCGGGGAGACCTTAATGAGCACCTCAATAACTGCCTAATCGCCACCCTAACTGCCTAAAACGATATAGCGCGTTTCTGATATGTACCCTGCTAGCGTCTGTACTGCAGCCAATCATGCTGTAGCCGATCCTATCTCGCTTTGTACCTTTATCGTCGTCCGTTGAGGTGCCCACCGTTCTGGTAACCGTTCTGGAAGGGACGTGGGCTCAAAATGAAGCTCCAGTTTG
>SRPP01000196.1:0-42401 GCA_018360055.1 Claviceps monticola
TATGTAAATTTGCGTGCGCGGCCGGTAACGGCTGTCGAACGCCACGGCGCGCCACATTTTTGGTGCCATTTACGCCAGAGCTGGTGCCCGATAAACGCACCCTTCTTTTTTCTTTCCTATTTCTCCTTCCTTTTCCTTCTTCTTGTTCTGATTTCGGGGCCGGGGTCGTCGTTCCACATTTCCACAAACAGGACCCTGGTTGAAGAAAAAATACTAACGTCACGTAGGGCTCCTTCCATCTTCGCGGTAATTAAGCTCGTATATACTCCGTACTCCGTGTGTACCCATATGTACAATGTTGTGCATATGTGTGTACATATTTACTACGTTTCAGGTGTCTGATGCATCATGCTCCAGAGACCGCGTAGGTAATGTACCTATCGTCGCGCTGGCCAGAATGACGCAATTGGAACATGAATACGGAGTATGCGGCTAAAGGCGTACAGAATACTGCGCTTGCGTGGTATGTACATATGTACAGTCTGGGCAGGGGGACGCGTAGGTATGTATGTCTCTTCGGCGTACAGGGGATCGCACGGCAGCCCACGCGACGTTGTGCCGCGTCACCCCATGTAGGTATCGTGTCTACGTATCTAACCCCTGTTCTTCTTTTACCTAGGCAGTCTAGAAGGTTTATTTTTCACAGTGAGGGCTTATCATACAAGCGGTGCTTTCATGGAGACTTGTTCTGATTTCACGGAGTACATACGTGAAGGCCAGCCTGGTTTGTAGGTAGGTGAAATTCGAAAATACTGAGCGGTGAATCGTTAAGAAAGCTATGGCTTATAAGTCCTTCGTCTGTATAATGTGATTTGCACCCAGATGGCCAGTGCAACTTGATCTGCGAATCGGTCATCATGGCCTGCGCAGCAAAAACACACCGCAACGAGGGTCCGGGGTCTCAAAGAGGAGAAGATAACCTACCTAGCTTTGATTCTTGAAAGCTGCCCCCTTTCTGGGACCCTTTCCCTCCTAAGCTCATCACTGGATGGATCATCATGGGCCTGTCCCGGTCACTGTGTCACATGCTTTTTGGTCCTGCTTGTCCCGTCCCTCCCATTCCATCTCATCCGGTTCGGTCCGGTCCATCTCAGCTATCGTCAGCTGGTCCGGCCATCACCTCTCACAGGTTCATACCCGTCAACTAATCATTTAAATATTGCGACTCACCTCCGCTACCACCAGCGCGTCACTTTGCCTTTTCGCGCCCCATTCCGCCTACGTCTCGTTGCAAGGCGTCAGAAGGAACCATGGGAGTTCTGGGTGCATCGGTGAAGGCCTAGCACAAGCCGGCGCGCACGACGAATGACCTACACCACCCTTGCTTGCATCTGCGTCTTGCTCAATATACTTACGTGCTCGTCGTGAACCCTGCTACATAATGGCTTCGAGTCGGCAGGGCCACGGAGCGTCATCTGCCGCCGGTACTGGCGCTGGCCGTCACTCATCAACCTCGGCACCACCACTCTCATTTCGTATGTGACCGTCTGCCAAGACGTCTGTTACTTTCCTGATATCCATCCAAACCGGGCGTTGCCCGACTGACAAGTATTCATCGACAGCGACACACAACTCTCCGCGCACATGGCTTCTCACGGCTGCGCTGTCTCCCTTGGCTGTGCGCCTGACTCGCCAGCTGCTGTCCCACGGCGACTACGTGGTTGCCTGCCTCCCTCCCCATGAACTCGACCACGAACAACGCAGCGCCGAGTTTCGCGCACTGGTAGCAGAGTGCAAGGGTGGTCGTAAAGACAGAGAGGGCTGGCGGGACCGAATCCGCGGTATTCGCTGTGATGGAAACGTGAGCTCTTGCATGTCAGCTGTTGCAGAAGCTGTCGCCGTCTTTGGACGCATTGATATCCTTCTGTGTTGCAGGTCCGAAGGTAGGCATACAAAACCATTCATTGGGCACTTGTTCACACCCCAGAGACAACCCAAAAGCCTCCGGCTGGCTCCGACACGCTGACAAAATGCCATTCGTTGTAGCTGTGGTTGGAACCGTGGAGGAGCTCTCGACGAACCCCCATACACAAACCTTGGTCCGCCAACAGTTCGAGGCCATGTTTTTCTCCCAAGTCAACTTCATCAAAGCCACGCTGCCCGTCATGAGACGGCAGCATACCGGCCATATCATGGTACTCACTAGCACCTGCGGCCATATCGGAACCCCGGGCTTGTCCATGTTCTCGGCCGCGACGTGGGGTCTTGAAGGCTACTGCGACTCTCTCGCCTACGAAGTCGCTCCCTTCAACATCAGAGTGACCATTGTTCAGCCTGCTATAGAGATGCAGTCACTCACTAGCCGTCTGACATTTCCGCCCCAGATTTCTGCCTACGTTGACGCTTATCCCACTGCGCCCAGCGTACGCGATATTCTCACCACTGTGCTGAATTCGGATCCCGACACTGCGATTCCCACAGCACCAGGCCGAGATGCTACGCCGTCGACACCCGAGGATATTTTGCTGGACCCAGAGCCTGTTCAGGGACAGATTGTCTCTCGTTACCCGAAACTGCCAACTCATGTCTTGGACACTCTCGTGAGTGAGACGGTCCACGCGCTTACAGCTATAGGGGGCCATGAGAACCCCCCTTCGCGGCACATTGTTGGCGCTGAAGCCGCCATGGCGGTTAAAGAGAAGCTCAAGACGGTGACGGAGGAGATGGAGGACTTTGTGGATGCGAGCTTGGGGGTCGACATTTTTGATACGGAGCTCACGGAAGAGGCGAGACGAGTCAAGCAGGCGGGAGTAAAGGACGCCGAAGCAGACAATGTCCCGGGGCCTGCTAACATGTGAGAGTGGTCCGTAATGAAACGGACATCGAACTTCGCGTTTGGCTGAGACCAGCATAGAGAGATTTGAAAGATTAGGTAGACAAGAGCCGTGAAAAGAAAAGAAGAGGCCTCGGTCAAGTTGCAACATCAGTCCATGACATTGCCAAGGGAAACTGCAGATTGACCCCACTAACACCCCACGAACCCCGCTAGTTATGTATTGCACCGCCACATTCTCACTCCGTCTGAGTCTTCAAACAATGCTGTGGCTGGTGGCTCACAGCTGCTATGTACATATGTATGTACATAGTTATGTACTCAACTTCGGTGGGGTGCAGCCTCAACGTTCGCACGGGCATCACATTCCGCTTCGACCGCAGCCCGTCCAAAGGCCGACCTTCTCGACTTTCGTCTTTCCTTGAGTCATATCGTCGTCTTCAATAGCGCGCACGAATAGAAAACGACCTCTACGCGTCAAATCCAAGTTTGTAGCTGCAACAACAACCATCCGCCCTGTCATTACCCTGAGGCGCAAAGGGGTCCTACAACCCCCTGGGCGAGCAATGCTCTGAGCTCGTCACGATTTGTTAGACCATGTTGCGACGATTACAGCACTAAGACATGTCCACGGATCCGTTGCTTGCCATTTCTCCCGCGAGGGTCAAGGCTCTTCTTCTGCCTCTGGGAAAGATCAAGGCGGAGCGGTTCACTCCATTTGTCCAGAGACTACAACAGGAGCATGTTGTTCATCTCAAGGATATCAGTGCCGATGGACGGCCTAATAGAAGTTCGTTGACTGTCTGGAACCTGCAGAATCCCTTCATTTTCTCCTCTTGTTCTTGCTCCCATTCTTCTTGTCATGCTCCTCATCATACCGTCTCAGTCGCCCGCACAATTCTTACCATGGTCGCTAATCGCATGCCCTTTTGCCAGACATGTTTTCGCCGTTGGCCTACCGTGATGGCGCCATGATCTACGATCTCATCACACACATACCTCCTCCGTCACAACTTGTCTTGTCGCCGTTTGACCTATATCGAGAACCTTTGGCGTTGATCGCCCTCGCCGACGGCAAGGAGCTTCAAGACGCAACATTCAGCAAGAGACGTTCGACAAGCGGGGCGACTGCCGCAACCACGGTCGAGAGAAACATACGGGCTTTGGAGCAGGAACTCGAGGCGTTGCGGGATAATTATCCCAAGGCGCTCGTCCACCATGTCATAGTCTTTGATTACAGTGCACCCCCAGGCAGCACCTTCACCCTGCCGGATGGCATCATCACTGTGCCGCCGATTGAACAGTGTAAACGCACAACTTTGAAGACAGTCATGTGCGACATATCATCTTTGCTGCTGGCTGAGATGACGACGCTCGCGAAATCGTTCGAAGCCTTACCGACCATCAATTCACCCGGCACGTATGAGTCGGCGAACCACACCAACGGCCATTCATGGGGCAACAGTAATGGCGTGAGTGGGGGAACTACGCAGTGGTCGCAAGGAGTACTATCGAGACGGAACTCTCAGCTTTCGATTCCACGGAAACTTTCGCGGTCGTCGAGCACCATGTCGACTGTCGCAGAAAAAGTGCAAACTCGCATGTCAATGCCGGCCATATTATCCCGATCGTCTAGCAATGGGACAGCAACGACCGCTCGGCCGTCGACACCTCCTCGAACCGGCTTAGCCGTCACACCGATGACTCCTGATGGTGGGCACAGCGGCGCTAGCACCGGAACCTCGACTCCAGAACCAAAGCCCGCCAAGGAAGATAAGATAGACAAAAAACGCGACGCCAGTCGAGATCGAGTGTCAGTCCAAGGGTTTGGCTCCGGCGGCGCCAATGACAAAAATCGGCTTCGCGGCAAGGGCCGCATCTCGGTGCTCATAGGATCCATGTACTTGCAGGCAGGACGATGGAACGACTCACTAAAGGAGCTCGCGGCCGGCGCCGCTACTGCTCGCTCCTTGAACGACCACATTTGGCACGGAAAGGCCCTCGAACTTATCCTGATGAATCTTCTTCTGCTCGGCTGGTCCAACCTAGAATTCCAGGTACCGTCTGTGTGTCTGCCGGCCCAAGAGCGGCCCGCCAGCGTGGTGGCCAGTCTGATCAAGTCAGACGACGCGGCCGATCCATCACAGCCGAAACATCTCCGTCAACTGCAAACCTTGTTACCGGAGCTCCTGGATAGAATCCTGGGTCTCTATTCTCGGATTTCGAGCGAGAACTTGCCACCACTGCCCCTTGCCGAAACTACGATACGGTTTTGCAAGATCTTGTCTGCGGTGCACCTTTCGAGCGGTAAGCTGGATCAAGAAGCGTTTAACGCGATTGTCACGGGCCAGCTACAGTCTCACAGCTTGACGACGTCTCCTCGGCTGGCCATCACACCCACCCGGCGGCAAATTGTCGACATGCTTTTCAAGGCATTTCCAGCGGCCGGCGGCGCGGAACTACTCACCGTTGCAGATAAGACGTCTATCCTAAGCGGCATAGCCAATCTTCTTGGGCCGCTGGGATTGCATCGGAAAAAGGCCATGGTCACTCGAGAACTGGTATCGGTACTGATTGCGGGACTCGTGGAAGCTCGCACCCGTGGCGCCGCGGAAGCAGGCGTGCATCCAGCCGCGGGCTTGGTATCTTTCGTGCCTGGCAGCGAGAAAACCAGCGCCGCAGGCGTGGCGCTTGATCTGGGAGAAGGGGACATTGAACACGGCATTGAGGCCTTTCTGGATTTATTGTGCAAGTCGTACGGTGTGGTTGCCTTTGACATGCGCAAGAGCAGCAGCAGGCATGCGCCGGACGGCGCGGACACGGACGCGAAGGTGGATGACTCGGACGAAGCTACAATGGCTCGAGTGCTTGCGCAATCGACAACTCGGTTTTTCGGTTTCACGGAAATCAAAGTCAATATTCTGAGAGCATGCATCAATTTCTCGGAAGCCTTGCCCGATTTTAATGGCGTGCTCAGATTCTCGAGCGATCTCATGCGGACTGCTGGATCCGGCATCGCTCCGGGGCCGAAGCGGGAGGATGCCACGCCGCACATACACAGAGAGGAACAGGTCCGGCTCGTGGGCAATATTGCTCGCACAGCTAGTCTCGCTACTCAGATCGGCCTGCCGCCCCTGACGGCGGAATACTGGGACGAGTTTCTTGTCCGTGGGATTTCGCTGGAGCCGCTTCCTAATTCGCGGATTCCTATCCCGCATGCCAAAGGCGTGCTTCCGGATACGGTACCCCTGCGGGCGTCGCAGGATGTGAATCCATTCATATATAATCCGTTTCTTAAGGAACCGGAGGAGGTGCCGGCCGAGAACCTAGTCGCCGATGAGCTGGCCACCTTCCGGCTTACGCTTCAGAATACGTATGATGTTGATGTGGAGATGGAGAGGATATGTTTGGATACGGAAGGGGTGGCGTTTGAGTCTATTCCCGAGAGTGCTGTTCTTGGTCCCTATCGCACGCAGCTGATCCGACTGCAAGGCCGGCCGAAAGAGGCTGGGCCCATTACCGTCACAGGCGCCTTCATCAAGATTCGTGGCTGTCGCGAGCGTCGCTTCCCCGTCTTCTCTAAGCACTGGGTGCCATGCCGGGCGGAGAAGATTAAGTCCAAGGGCCTTTTCTTGCCCCCGGCTGAGGATCCCGATGATGCCGTCGCTGCTACTACTGCTGCTACTACTACTACTACTGCTACTACTACTACTGCTGCTCCTACTGCTGGGACTGTCCCACCACCACCACAGGCCAAGCTACAGACCAAAGTACTGAATCTAAACGTCGTTCGGCCACAGCCCATGGTGGTGATCAAATCGACTAGTCTGGGACAGTCGTCGGTCATGCTCCTCGAAGGCGAGCGACAGGTATTCACGGTGACAATGCAGAATACCTCATCGACACCTGTGGACTTCATGCTCTTCTCCTTCCGAGACTCCACGCAAGGCCCCCTACAAGCTGCAATGGACAAGCGCGACGCAACCTCCGCAGAACTATACGAGTACGAATGGATCCTCATGAAGAAACAGGCCCTGCGATTACCCAAGGCAGACCAGAGCCGGCACATTGCCCCTGGCGGAGAAGCCACCTTTGAATACGAAATCCTCGGCAAGCCCGGCCTCACGCATGCGACCATCCAAGCCGACTACACATACCTGGGCATCCCGCGCGACCAGATGACAGAGCCCTTCCACACCCGACAGGTGCTACTCGACCTGACCGTCACAGTCAACGCCAGCGTGGAAGTCTCGCGCATCGACGCCGTGCCCCTCCCAGGACCTGTCCCCGTACGAATGCTCGAGCGTCTCAGTAGCAGCAGCAGCGGCGGCACATCAACAACCTCCCCTGACGACTACTTCCTCCTCGCCATCGACCTCCGCAACGCATGGCCCAGCCAAATATCCATCCGTCTCCAAGGCGAAAACGGCATCCTGGTAGAAGATGCCCTGCTGCCCGGTAAAACCAGCCGCGTCGTCATCCCCATGAAGAAGATCTACATTGAAGACGCGCACGAAGCGGTCCCCAGCCTGAATCCTTGCCAAAAGCGACAATTCGTCGTGAGTACCAGCCAGATTTCACCTGAAACGGAGCGCGCGAACAGAGAGGCATTCTGGTATCGCGAGAGACTCCTCCAGCAACTCCAGGCTACGTGGCGGACTACATCGACACCAAGTGAGCGCAAGGGGATGATCGAGTTGCGCAATATACGTCTGACGCGACGCATGATTAATGTGATTAAAGTGGATGAGGTGGACATGGTGATGTGGGTGGAAGGCGGGAGCGAAAATAAGCAAGGCAGTCGGGAGGGGGAGAACAGCGCTAAGCACCACCAGGCTGTGGTGTACGTTGATGAATTTATGCAACTTAAAGTGCGGGTGACGAATCGGACTTTGAGGCCTATTTCCGCGGTGATCAGGCTCGTGCCGTCGCTGTGTCATCGGCCCCTGCATGTAGCGCTAGATCATACCCGAAAGTTTGCATGGAATGGGGCGCTGCAGCAGAGGTTGCCGGAGCTTAAGGGCCATGAGAGCACTGAGTTTGTCATGGGGGTCACGGCGTTGTGTAGGGGCCAGTTCGAGGTCGGGGCCTCGGTGGAAGAAGTTGAGGTTCATCGGGTTCTGGAGGAGGAGAAGAAGAAGAAGAAGAAGGAGGAGCAGCAGCAGCAGCAGGACAAGACAAATGGCCGCACGAGGTCCGAGAGCCAGGTGTTGATGCAAGGCGTGCTGGGGGGTCGGGAGCGGAGGATCTGGCACAGCCGGCGGGATTTGATGCTGACGGTGCGGGATGCAGATGCAGATGCAGATGCAGAGAGTATCGGGACTCCGGGAGAGGGTAGGGGTTAGACAGGGTAGAGGGCAAGGCATAGAGGCCATGTACAAATCCATCTACACGGTATCGTCACTCGTGTCATCGTGGTACATATTGAGGCGTCAAAGCATCGTGGCATCGGAGCATGTGGCATCGTGGCACAGTGCATCGTGGCATCGGGATCAAAGGTCACCCAACTGCATAACCCGAGGCTCTGAGTCCGAAACCTGCAGGAACTATTGGAGTGTCACCCGAACCCGTGTATATTCATGTCGCTTACCTGCTGGGCGCTGCGGCCAAAGATGGCACGTCGTGTCGGTACATAGATTTAGCGTTCGACTTTTGGGAGCATGATAGGCGGGTGTAAAGATGATTGAACCGCGGCTTGGATTGGATGTTGGACGCAGTATCCGTATGGTATAGCCAAGATAAGCCGAATCGCATGTCGAACTCAGCCTTGCAAGATGCCTTATTGTGTCAGATGTGTCAGATGAAGTATTCCGGCCACCTGGTCCTTTGGGGTTGCACAGCCCGATGACACAGGTACATGTAACATTGCTGACGCGCATGCGCTTAATAAGCAGGACCCGATTGCGCAAGTAAGCACATCTGATGCACATGTCTTGGCACGTCGCACGGGAGACAGGCCCTTGTTGAGCCTTCTCTTCGAAAGTTCTTACTTCTCTCTAAGCCCCGACACCGTACATGACAAGCCCGAAGTGGCCGTTGCCGGCTGTTGTTTATTATTATCTCCGTGCCTTAGACCCGGGTACCCGTAATCCGGGGTCAGTTAGCGCTGACATGCGGGACCTGGCCGTCGGATGAGCCAGCCAGTCGGCTTGCTTCCCCGACAAGACGAAACAGACTGCAAGACATGAGGGAGACTGGAGAGAGGGAGAAAGAGGAGAGTGAGGATGCAAAAGCCGAAATGCAGAGCTTCACGTCGGCCTTTCAAAGCAGCCTTGGTTCCTGAATCTCTACTAAAGGGCCGTGCCGTCTGCGCTAATTAGTATATATGTAGTAACTATGGCAAGCGCGACCAGATAAGAGACTGATGACGACGACATACCGATAAGAAAACCTCAAACAACGACGACCAAGCCAAAGACAGACTTCAGCCAAAGACAAACAAGCCAAACAAGCCAAACAAGCCAAACAAGCCAAACAAGCCAAACGACCAACGATAAGCAAGCCACCAGTAAGCCATCGCAAGCCATCGCAAGCCATCGCAAGCTATCGCCATGGGAAGCATTGCTGGCCCAGAAGAGCCCTGCGCGACGGCTTCGTACGCGCCTCCTTTGTATGCTCCTCCCCCTTTGCACGCGCCGCAGCGGCGCATCCTCTTCCTCGATGCGTATGACTCCTTCACCAACAACGTCGTGTCGCTGCTCAAGGATGCCCTCGGCAGCAAAGTGCGCGTCCATGTGCTTCACATGGACCTGCGTACGCTGGATGACGACCCGAGCCCCGATTGGACCCCGGAGCAATTCCTGCGCCGGCTGCCCGACTTTGACGCCGTCGTGTGCGGGCCGGGCCCGGGCTCACCACTTCATGATGACGACGTGGGCGCCTTTAAGTTGCTGTGGCAGCTGCCGCGTGAGCAGTCAGTACCGGTACTGGGCATCTGTCTCGGCTTCCAGAGCCTGGTCGAGCACTTTGGCGGCGGAATCTGCCGTTTGCAAAGAGGGGGTTTGCACGGCATGGTGAGGACCATCGACCATGTGCAGCCTCATCGCCCGTCCGAAGCCGACATCTTTGACAGCGTCGCGCCCTTCAAGGCCACCCTGTATCACAGTCTATGTGCTGATATTGGCCAGCACGATATCCCGGACTGCGACTGGCATGATAAGCGGTGGGAGTCGCCTGCTATGGCCCCCGAGCTGGTACCTCTTGCGTGGGCCTTGGATTGCGAGGAGGCCACCGAGGTTGGCGACGAAAAGAAAGAAACGGAGGGCTCTTCTGCTCCTGAGCGTATTCTTATGGCCGTCCGGCATGCCACGCGTCCCTTTTGGGGTGTGCAATATCATCCTGAGTCGGTGTGTACGGACTCCCACGGCGCCCAGGGCGTGATCCGGAACTGGTTCCATCGCGCCCTGCAGTGGAACGAGACGGAACGCGCCGGCGGCGTCAGGAAGCTTCCCAGCGTCGACCACGTTGACAGTCTGGCGCCTGGATTGCGCACCTCGGCCGCCTCGCGCCCGTGGTGGCCCGACATGCAGTCCGGACTTGCTCGCCGCGGCCTCAATCCCTCGTACTCGTGTCGCCAGATCAAGCTGCCTGTCGGCGTCGACACGGCCGATGTGGCCGAAGTGCTGGGCCTGGGTGCCACCGACACCATCATCCTCGACTCGTCTAGCACCACCCTTGGAGACCCTCTGGCGAGGCATTCCATCCTAGCCATCGACGTGCAGCACGCGCTGCGCCTAGAATATCATGTCGGAGACGACCACGTCCTGCTTCGGCAGCCGGCCACATCTACCCGTCGTGAGGAATGCCAGACCGTTCGTCTCGCCGGCGATGGGGGACTTCCAACCGATCCCTGGAGTCCCTGGCACGTCCTGTCCGAGTACTGGGCAGGGAGAAGGGTTCCGCAAGAAGATGCCGACGGTAGCATCCCCTCTACCCCGTCTTCCTTGTCCTCCTCTCCACCTTCACCCTCTGCCGTCTTCAAGGGCGGCTTCATGGGCTTCGTAACCTACGAGATGGGTCTCAGCACTCTGAGTCCCGGATCCGTGGCCGGAGCACGAGGCCACCATCGTCCAGACCTGTGCATGGCCTGGGTGTCCAAGAGCGTCGTCCTCGATCACCAAGCAGGCATCGCCTACGTCCAGAGCCTCACCACCGCCGAGGATCCCGATGATGCGTCGTGGCTGGACGATACCGTGGAGGCCATCCAGAGCTCGCACGCGTGGAGAAATCCAGGCTGCGGGAACACCAGCACCCATCACGACGATATCTCCACACCAAAACGCTCCAACGAGGCGCTCCTGGAGAGCGTATCTCGGCCCAAAGTCAGCACCCAAGGGAAACTTGAGCGCGGCCGCGTACAAGTTTCCGTACCCGAGTCGAGCTCCTATGAAGCAGACGTGCGCACATGCCAGGAGTATATCCGGCGCGGCGATACCTACGAGCTGTGTCTAACCGCCCAAACCACCATGACGAGGCCCCGCGGCCAGGACCAGCCTCACCATACCCGGCCTACGACGACGACGACGACGACGACGACGACGACCTCTACAACACCCTCATCGCAAGACCACCCCCCACACCGCAAACATCTCGGCGCCTCTCCCACCCAACAAGATCCCTCCCCCCCCCACGGAACCCCCTGGCAAATCTACAGCGCCCTCCGCACCAGACAACCCGCCCCCTTTGGCTCCTTCACCCGCCTCAGCGGCGCCACCCTCATCAGCTGCTCCCCCGAACGCTTCCTCTCCCACGACCGTCACGGCCTCTGCGCAATGCGTCCCATGAAAGGCACTGTGCGCAAATCACCCACCTGCTCGACCCTCGCGCAGGCTGAAAAAGTACTCCACGTGCCCAAGGAGGAAGCTGAGAACCTCATGATTGTGGATCTCGTTCGGCATGATCTGTATGGGGTGTGTGGCGCGCAGAGCGTTTCGGTGCCGCAGTTGCTTCATGTGGAGGAGTATGCTACTGTGTTTCAGATGGTGACGGCTGTGCAGGGGCAGATTCCGATGCAGAAGCTTGCTGGTGGTGCTGGTGCTGGTGCTGGTGCTGGTGCTGCTGGTGGTGCTACTGCTGGGGAAGGAGCTGCAGCAGCGGGTGATTGTGATTCTGCCCTGCCGTTTACGGGGATGCATGTCCTTGCGTCGTGTCTTCCTCCGGGGAGTATGACGGGGGCGCCGAAGAAGCGAAGTTGTGAGATTTTGCAGACGATTGAGCCTGGGGAGAGGAGTATTTACTCGGGGGTGGTTGGGTATTTGGATGTGCAGGGGCAGGGGGACTGGAGTGTTACGATTCGGACTATGTTTCGGTGGGATGATGAGCGGTGTGCTGGGGAGGATGGTGATGGGAATGGGGATGGTGAAGGGGAGACGGAGAGGGAAGTGTGGCGGATTGGTGCTGGGGGGGCGGTGACGACGCTGAGTACAGAGGTTGGGGAGCGGGAGGAGATGTTTACGAAGTTGTGTGGGCCGTTGGGGACGTTTGTGGATGTGGCGTGATTTTGGTTCGGGTGAGGGTGTCGTGAAAGCGGTCAAGTGGTGACGATTGCGGTGGTGGCATGATGATTTGGTGGAATGGCCGAGTTGTGAAATGGGTGTGGTCACGACGAGGGCGTATTGCGTATTGCGTATTGCGTACTGCGTATTGCGTATTGTTCTAGAAGTGGGTGATGTATTCGTATAGTGGCGACTGGGAGTACGATGCGGATACAAAGCAGGGTAAGAAACATGATGACGATGATGATGATGAAAGACGTCCTTGAAACGGAGGTCTCAGGTTGGGATGGGAGCGTTGGTTTTACATAGGCGATTGGTGTTATTCAAGTTTCTTTTCTGTTCTTCTTTTTCCTCCCTTTTCATTGTATTGTATTAAGTCAATAGACTTCGATCTCCTCTCTTATCTTTAGTTAGTTCTCCTTCCACAAGACTTGGTGAATTGTGTTGCTACAATGGGCCACACTTGGAGGCACACCTGTAGATGACATGATGTAGACAGTCTTGATGTCCAGGGCAGGTAACGTATCCTCCTCGATCACAATGGGCTCTTGACTACTGACTGCTGACTGTTGTAGCACGAAGGGCGCAATGTCAGAGTTTGTCTGGCAACTTCAGGCAGTGTGATTCTATTTGGGTTGAAGGTAAATCTGGGAGAGAGCAAAAGGGGAAAAGGGACAGGACAGCAAGTGGTCGTTGGGTGAATAAAAAGTCTGTTCACGTACAACAGCTTCATAAACATCCAGCAGCTGTACATCATGGCCGACTTCACCTACCTACAATCGGACTCATACATAGTTCTTGAATCAAGACAGGGCATTGCAGCATTCCATGGAGACAAATAGGGGATCGCAGCAGGTGCGACTTTCAACATTGGATGAATACTTGGACCAACGCCAGGAAATTCGGAACACTTTTTCGGAAGAAGTGCGCATGCCTCGGGAAATCTCAACTGGAAAAGAGTCATGTTTATCAAGTATGTGCTGCTCCGACTCGCAAAAATGTCTCTTGGCTCTTGGGACTCGTCCGAGGGGGACTTTTGGACCCCACGTAAGCAATTCAGTAAAACTGTAGTCTGCAGGCCCAAGTCGACCGTCGACGCAGGAGGGCTTATTTCTTCCCCCGTATTTCTTGTCTTGCCTTTTTTTGCCCGTCGACTTGAGCTTTTCGCCGCTTACCTTGGGGTTGTTGATGTTGCCAGCCCCCTTGCTCTGACTGTGTCCCGACTCCCAACGGTCGAACTGTCGGTTTGCATATATGTTGCAAGACAGGTTCTGTTGGGGACCTCGTCGATAAGATGCCTTGCTCAGGAACCTGAAGACTCTCAACGGTACCTACTGTCAGCGAATTAATCTCACTACAGGGCGCACATCATACATACGACCGGACGCGGTGACTGCAAAGTATATGTGTTATACTGCCACAATTCCTGAATGGCCCCAGGCCTCTCCGGACGGCTACGCATATGCAGTGCATCTGCAATACAGGCTTTTAAGGGTGTACACGGTGCCGTGGGAACACGTGGGTCCTATAACGCCATCGCCAATGAACGAAGCGAAGGCAATGATGCTCACATCTTTCTAGGTCCAGTATGCAATGCACCGTGTAAACCCTTGGAAAGGTCTATTACAGATACACTGCATATGCGTAGCCTTCCGGAGAGGCCTTGGCCATTCACTGTTCAGAAATCGTGGCAGTATAGGACATATATTTTGCAGTCACCGCGCCTAGTCGCATGTGCGCACTGTAGTGCGATGTATTCGCTGAAAGAACATACCGTTCAGAATCTTCAGGTCCCTGAGTAAATATTAAATGACGACAGGACGAAAGCCGTTCTGGCTCACTGCAGCATACGCCAGCGGCGGCCAACCTCATACCCTCAAAGTTCAAGCAACACGAATCGTTGCTGAGTCTTTGGCTTCTTATGAAATAAGAATAGAGCTTAGGGCCTGTTGGAGAAGGGCGACGCTTGAGCTTCTGTGACTGTCGACATCGTGAACACTAAATACTGATGAGCAGTCTGCAGATATTCATCGATCGATGATGCTCATAAACCGGATGTGACAGATGTATTGTCAGATTCCAGGCCATTCCCTTTTCTTGGATCTTTCAGCGGCCCTTGCCCTTTGTGTGTCTCAACGGTCTAACTGTCGGTTTGCATGATTGCATTTAAGCCTCATGGGTACTAATTAGTTTGCGAGGAATTTCTTGGGTGTGGAAGAAGTGTCGAATAAGAGGAGTGTCAGTCGATATGCTGATGACAAAAGTTATCCTGATATCATATATGCTTGTCAACAAGCAAATTAGTATTGGGGAGTACTAGACTTTAATTGTGTCAGAACATCAAAAGATCCAAGTTCACTTCAAAAAGGGGATGGCCAGCATGGGGTTTTATTCTCATCGTGCCAGGCAGGTCACAGGTGCCAGGCGGGCCGACGGCCGTCTGGCAGTCGGAGCCACTGTTGAAATAGACAGTGAATGGGAAAGAGCCACTTGGCATTGATACTACATTCATTCGGCTAACTTCTAAGGGCTTTCAACCCTGTGTTATGTAAACAAACAAACTCGTCTTTTGTTACGCAATACATCTCCGGTCTATGCGCATCGCCCCAATTGTGGTTCGCACACCGGTCCTTAGCGCGCTGCACCGTAAGTGCCTATTGAGAATGGCGATTCCAACACGATCCGTGCTTTACAGCTGTCAGCGTTTGCAAAAGATGAGAGAGGAGCATTTGTCCTTTCCCATCAGTCCATCAAAACAATTGTGGCTGCCACTGGCTTATCACGTCGAGTCCTGTGTATATACATACACGTCTCGTCTACAACGCTCTGCTTGACCAACTTGATGTCTTCTTCATGACTTATTTGCATTCTCCGCAAGTTCTTTTTCATCTACACACGTCATTCTTCGTGCCTTTCCATCAGCCTTCAGGCTTCAGAATCACCACCAAACCCATAGTCGAAGGCCAACCTCCAAGGTTTCGTTGATCATGGACCAACATAATGACAACAACTCTCTACGTCAAGACATACAAGAGCTAGAGCAACGGATTCAAGAGCTCGAGAGTCGAGCGACAGATTGAGGAGAGAGATCATAGATGAGGCACTGCGGCAGTATAGAAAGCAGGAGAGCAAGAACACATTGCAGCTGGACGAAGAGAAAGCTCTGCGGATCAAGGCGACAAATAAATTATCTGATTATATCGCGGCGAAAGTGCAGGAAGACCGGGAAAGCCTGCAGCGGGTCGAGGAGACACATCGGAAGGAGAAAGAACAAATCCGAGATGCCCAAGCTAGAGAGATGGCGCTGCAGCAGGAACTCAACAAAGCATTGTGTCAGGTCCAGAAGAGGGACCTTGTTGGAGGCTTGAATTGGAGAGGAGCCAGGAGAGAGAGGAGCAGGCGAATAAGACAGACGAGGCGAACAAGAAGGGATGCGAGGTGGGCCAGAAGTTGAGCGAGATGTAAGACGAGGCGTTGAGGGAGGGGGCAGCGTTGCGAGAGGAGAGAAACAAGGCGTTGGAGCAGAGGGACGCGGCGTTGAGGAAACTTCAACCTTCGCCAATGGTCAATTTCCTCGTTCAAGGTGCCAAAGCTCCCTGTTTTTCAAACTGGTCAGTGAGCCAGACGGCTTTCAGATGGGTTCGAAACCATCCAAAACAAAATGGAGAACCGATAAAAGCCAGTGAAGCTACAACGCTTTGTCCGATTTCCTCGAGAAACAAAAGGCCATTTTTAAGAAAAACTTTGCGAAGTATTTCCAGACGACCTCCAGGCTTTCCCTCGACTCATCACCGTGATTGAGAACGGGGAGTTGATTAAACCCATCAGCAGCGAGAAGGCTCTTGACTTTGAGATGTTTATCTTCGCGTATATTGAAGGACCTGCAAGGCAAAAATTTTCGAAGTTGCGGTCTGCCGACAAAAAAGCACCGTGTGCCACCGTCTGTGACATGCTCGGTGACATAAAGATCATTCATTATGCCCGCAACTTAGACGACAAAATAGACGTGGTCAAAAAGCTTCCAGTGAGCACAGAAACATCGCCTGGGGGAAATCAACTCAAAAGTCGGCAGAGGGGGGAAATTTGTCAATGCAATTGACAGAGGTTTCTTCTTTAAGAGGGGCTCTTTGTCAAGGGTCTCTTTCTATTCGTCATGAAGGTCAGCGAAGTCTTTGGCACTGTTTGGATTGAAGGTCAATCTGAGAAAGAGGAGAAGGGGAAAAGGGCAGCAAATGGTCTTAGGTAAACTAAGAGTCCTGTCACGTACAGTGGAAAGAGAGCGTTGTGTTGATATAAAGGTAGCATGTACATAATCATGACCGACTTTGTTACATGCACAGCACAGCTTTGCATGTATGCTCTGGCTTCGTGACATGTATTAGCTTTATAACATGCGCCAGCTTATACAATAGCACTAGCTGTATTCACTTCATGAACAAGTTTATAACACGCATGACTTCGCCAATCACGCAGCGGACTGGCCTCACTACAGACATCGCTCGTAGACGTCATCGGCTATCGACATCGGCTCGCATTGCTCATCAAGTCGCATCTTCAAGGGCTCGCGTTCTCCCCTGGGCCGGGACACGCGGCCACAAATTCGTCCTAAAGAGCCGTGAAGCCTGATTCGCATCCTTTGTAGAATAAGAAGGGCTGAGAGTATTGGCCGCTGCCTTGAACCTTGCGAGGTGGACACCTCCAGTATGCACGGAACTCCGAATGCTGATTTGGAAACCCGGATTCAAAACCAACGAAGAATAGCAAATCTATACACTAGCCTCAAGAACCTCTCGTGACGCAATACCCGCTCTCATTATTTGAAACCCCCAGCAAGATTCGCCACAACGTCAAAACTCCTGTTCCTCCTGGAAGAACATGCCAAAGCTGATAATGGTTCCGTAGATCAAAAACCCGCCTACAATCGACATAATCATGGCTTCGACGCGGATAATATCCGAATGTGCCAGCACAACAGGGAGAGCTATCGCAAATTATCTGTCAGCCAGCTTCCACATAAATGCAAGACATCTCCCTTCCTTCTGTTTTCTCTTTTCTCTTTTTTCTCTTTTTTCTCTTGAAAAGTCTCTTGAAAGAAAGGAACACGCACCAATGCCCATCACAACCAGAAATCCCGTAAAGAACCGCCCCAGGTCTAGGACCGCCGCGCCGGAGCTCTCCACAAAGTCATCTGGGTTGGCGCAGCGGCTGCAGATCCAGTTGGGAATAGGCGCAATCACGTATGTTCCCACGACCAGCAGCGGGAAGTATGACGAGAAGAGAGCGCAGGAGAGAATGACGAGGAGGAAGCCCACGGCGAGGACAAAGGAGAGCGCGATGATGGTTTTGAGGCCGGCGGTCGGCATGGTGGGCGTTGGCGGCCCCGCGATGGGATGTAGCTTCGGGGCGGTCGGACTCGTCGAGGAGATTTGACGCAGGCGAGAGATCAATATTGTGTCAGAGAAGCTGTACGTGCGTGGATGTAATGTGCCTCGCTCGAGGAATAGCGTTGGATCTTGAGGGTAAGCTGAGCTTGCGTCGCGATGGGCTGATAGCTGGGCTTCGCATGACGGCAATGGGTAGCCAATGCTCCACGCAACTGGCTCTCTAACGGAGCGTCGGAGAGGCATTTGTTCCGCAACCGAGTGGGGATGTTCACACCCGAATAGGCAGGCGGTATGTAATGGCGCTGGTTCTAGCGTCTTCCCGCCTGTCAAGTCTGGCGAAAAAAAATCTCCCAGAAAACGAAAAGTCGGACTGGGAGAAAATAAACTGGGAAGTAAGCCTTGTTACTGATTTTACGGCGTGTTGGACAGACCACACCCACGTCGACGTGCGCATCTTTTGCTCATTCTCCGGAGAAGACATTCTTGATCACTGTATCGTCTTTTTTTTCTACAAATAATTTCTTCCTTGGGAACTGCTACAACAGCGACCGCGCAGTTCAAAGCCAGCGAGTCTATCCGCCCTCTGCATCAAGATGGCGTCCGACGAGATCATCTGGCAAATCATCAACCAGCAATTCTGCTCGTATAAATTAAAGTGAGTCATGCACCATCACTGACAATTTTGCCTCCAAGAGAGGCGAAAAGTTTGTCGACGCATCCGCGAAGCTCTCTAAACTCCGATGTCCACTAACAGTCTCCCCCCACAGAACAGAGAAGCAGCAAAACTTCTGCCGCAATGAATACAACGTCACGGGTCTCTGCAACCGGCAATCATGCCCACTGGCCAACTCGCGGTATGCCACTGTACGGCAGCACCCGACCAAGCAGACTCTCTACCTGTACATGAAGACGGTCGAGCGAGCCCACCTGCCGTCCAAGATGTGGGAGAAGATCAAGCTATCCAACAACTACACGAAAGCTCTGGAGCAGATTGACGAGCGTCTCATCTACTGGCCCAAGTTCCTGACCCACAAATGCAAGCAGCGCCTCACGCGGCTGACGCAGGTTCAAATTCGCATGCGACGCATCGCAGCTGAGGAAGAGCGCCTGGGCGAGAAGTTGGTGCCCAAGCTGGCGCCCAAGATCAAGCACCGAGAAAAGACAAGAGAGCGCAAGGCCGAAGCAGCTGCCAAGCTGGAGCGGACTATTGAGCGTGAACTCGTGGAGCGTTTGCGACAAGGCGCCTATGGTGACCAGCCCCTGAATGTGAGCGAGGCTATCTGGAAGAAGGTCCTCAATGCCATGGAAAGAGAGGGTGAGTGCGCGGAGGATGAGGACATGGACGAGGGTGTCCTGTCTGATGATGAAGAGCTCGCCGAGTCGGACGATGAGAAGGAAGTGCAGTACGTGTCTGACATTGAGGAGGAGAGCGAGGCGGAGCTCGAGGATCTGGAGGATTGGTTGGAGAGCGAGAATGAGGCAGAGGAGGAGGATGAAGAGGATGAGGAGATGGAGGACGAGAAGAAGACTGTTGGTAGTAAGCGCAAGCGCGCTCAGGTGCTCAAGAGGGACACCAAGAAGTTCAGGGAGGCGGAGAAGGAAGTCGTGAGAGGGGACAAAGGAAAGGATCGGTTGAAGCTGATGTGGTAGCTGTGCTAAGAAAGTGGTTCTGCTCGTGGCGTTTATAGTTGGTCTTTCGCGACGACAAGACCATCTTATTTGTCTGCATTTTATTGTTTTATTAGGCGTATAATGTGATGGCATCTTTGCGCGGCTATTGCCATTATCTTGCGACATATGGTCAGAGGTTTCTCTCGTCCACCATGCGTTCATGTGTCTTGTGTCTTCCATGCTGTCCGCTTTGTTCCCTTTCTCGACATGCATTGCCGAGACAAGAGTCGCCGACGGCAGGGCGTGGAAATCACGAAGCAGGAGAGAGTGAATGAGAAATCTCAAGAGTAAAACCAATTTATTTCGAACAGACCTCAAAAAACGTGGAACAATCGTACAATAGAATTACCAAGTATGTACCGAGAAAAAAATACAAAATCAACACCAATAATTACACGACAAACACGATGAAGAGGTAGGTAGGTAGGTAGCTAGGTACCTTTGCCGTCCTCCAACCCAAGCATACGTAGCTGATTGGTCCCCTAATATCCTCACCCTCCACCCGACCCACTATAGCTCCTCCAGGTCTTTACTTTGCCCGTCCGGCGTTCAACTTCCATCGGTCGTCACCTCCCCCAAGCAACTTCCACGATCCACGGACAACGTCATCATCACGACCTTAGCAGATCCGCCAAAAATAACCTCAACCCCTCTACTATACAACCAAAGCAACCACAAACCAAAACCAAGAGGATCTTATCTTCTCACCCCTCGGCGTCCACACAAAACGAAAAAGACACCACAAATACAAACCAAACGATCATCAACCCAACTAGTATCGACACCTCACCTCCTCCACCTCTCTCTCCACACACACACACACACACACACACACACACACACATCCCCACGCCATGTCCTCCTGGTACTCCAACATCCTCACCCGCACAACCTCCCAAATCTCCTCCCTCCGCTCCACCCTCCTCTCCTCCGACCAAGACGGCGACACCGACGACGACACACACGTCTGCCGCGTCCTACGAAACTACTACACCGACAAAGGCCGCGCCTTTCCCACATGGCTCCCCCCTGATCCGAAAAGCGCCGTCATCCCACAACCCCTCTACGCATCTTCATCAGTACAGCAGCAATTCGGGGCTCGGTATGGGGGCCTGGGCCCCTCCGCTGGGGGAGGAGGAGGAGGAGGAGGAGGAGGCGGTTCATCTACGCCAGGAGCGGGAGGCTTGTCAAGTCTGTGGGATAGTGCGCCGGTACAGCCGCAGCAGCAGCAGACGCAGAGTCTGAGAGCTGGGCGGTTGAATAGAGGGGGCGCAGGGCCGGGAGGACTGATTATTCCAGGGAGGGAGGATGTGCAGGCGAGGCCGTTGCCTAGTCAGAGGGCGGGGAGTTATCAGGGTGTTGGGATGGGGGGCTCGCCTGGGGGGGCGGCGTCGGCGCAGGATAGGCTAAAGCAGAGGCTGTGGGGGGGGAGGTCTGCGACGGTGAGTCCGAGTCCGTTGCAGTCGGGGTCGGGGTCGGGGTCGGGGGCGCAGTTTCCACCTCCTCCTCCGGCGGGGAGTGCTGGGGGGGCGGGGAACGGATCGTATGAAGATCGGTTTATGCCGGGGGGTGCTTATGGTCCGTCGGGGGATGGGGGACAGAGGAGGCCGGCTGGTCCGAGGGGATATAGATAGAGATGGGATGGAGATTGGGGCGATGCCGCTACGAGCAAATGGGGTTTCTCTTTTCTTTTGGCGTTCATGTCGTTTTAATCCAGAGAGCGTTGTCGTTTGTCCGAGGTGGGTTTGTGGGAGGAGCATCAAGGAGGACACAAAACTGAACGATAAACCCATCACGGTTGCTTTGAACTTGTTGTATAGGGAATAGAGATAGTCTGTATTATACGGGGTTCACCAAGTATGTATAAATTTGCCCCAGGCGCCACCATAAATGTCTTGAAAATGTAGTATGTACCGCTTTCATATATCATATAGTTAAACCAAGTGCAAAGAAGCAAACCCATCGCATGCGCCAGCCAACGCCCTACAAAGTGATACTGTAATTACACAGCTCTCCAGTCGTGATACCATCGGTACATGCTGCCCCTATTTCCCTGGCATTCCATCCCCCTGCTTCTCAACCGTGTTCCTCGAAAGAACATCCACCTTCCTACTAAGTAATCTTCGTAACTCTGGCGATATCACCTTCTGCTCCGCTTCTGCATCCTTGCCTTTTGTGTCGTTGGCAGGCGACTTCTGTGCCCCCTTTGTCTGCGACTGAGACTGCGCCTGTGCCTTGGCTTCCGTAGTCAATGGTGTCCCCGAGGAAGAGCCTACTCGCGGCGCGGGGAAATTCTGCTTTTTGTCAATAGCCTCGATGTGGCGCTGAAATTTGCGGAAAAGCGCCTCTGCTCGAATGAGTGTCGACTCAAGATCCGTCGTATTCGACAGCTCATTCACTGTTATATTGAGTTAGCGTTTACAAGAAAATTTTGTCTTCTTGCCGGCGGTCCTTCCCTTTCAACAGTCCGAATAAAACTTCCGGTGAAAGGCCCAAGAGATCAAGAACATACCGTATTTGAGAACCTCGTCAAAAGCCTTAAGATGCTCCATAATAACATCTCGGTGCTTCTCCAAAATAGCCAGCGCAACAAACAAGTGAAACTCTGAGCTCAGGAAATCCGTCCACAGCCCCTCCCACAGCCTCAGAATATCTGCCCACTCAAACTCCCGCTTGTACCACACCAGGATCATGCGGAAGAAGAAAAAGAAATTCGTGCTGTCCGTGGCGCGCAGGTGCTCCCATAGCTTTGGATCCATAAAGTTGACAAGATGATCGAGCGTGAGGAGCTGGTTCCGCATGCCGGACTGGTCTCGTAAGAAATTGCGCTCCATACGCTCCATGAATTTCTGGAATCCCCAAAAGGCGATGGCGTCGTCCTGGACGACGGCGTAAATGGGGGATAGGAGGTCCGACATGCCCTGCACGTAGCCGAGGTCTTTATTGTACTCGTTGTATGTGAGCAGCATCTCCTTCATCTGCTCCAGATGGACGTTGGTGCCCACGTCGGCAAAGGGAGAGCTGGGGTCGGGATGAGGGGTGTCTTCGCCGCGAAAAATGCCGACATGGCGGTCTGTTCGGTGCACATCCTTTTCTGTTCGTCTTTAGCATATATATTGACGGGATATAAGGGGAAACAAAGGGAGATGGAAGGTGAACGGGGAAAGCAAACGAGAAAAAGAAGACGAGAAATGAAAGTGGTGGAAATGAAGCAACAAGGTGTAAAGGAATATTGACGTCTTACCAATGCGCGCCTTTTGTTCTCGCCACCACTCCCCCGTCTCATCTTCCCCACCATCTCCCTCCAGCCTCTCCCACCAAGACTGCTTCAGCCGATAATACTGGTCCCGCAAGGAAGCAATCTGCGCCTTCCGCTCATCACGTGTCCCGTACCACTCATAAACTCCAAGCAAGAATAGCCATGCCTCCTTGCGAACGCCATCATCGGGGCTCAGTCCCCCGTGGAAGATGCGCTCCTTCACCTCATCCACCGTGACGGATAGCCGCCCGGACTCCGCATCAAAGAATGTGTCCCATTCGGCCATGGTGACTGTTCTGCGTGCTTCCTCGAGTGATAGCGCAGCGGTTCCTTCGAGTAGCTCAAACTCGCCCACATCCGTGTCCTCCAGGTCCACCACATCTCTGACCGTCCAGATGCGGCCCCGCCGATCCCGTTCGCTCTGCTCGGCGATGCCCATAGCCCACCGGGCGAGATAGATCCTCGCGCTGTCGAATTCATCCTGCAGAGTCTGCACCTCGGCGTTCTTCAGCAGCTTCTTCACTTGTGGGGGCAGATTGTTGTTGTCGGCGATGTCTTGGGCTGCTCTCCTCGTGAAATTCGTCACCTTGCTGAACTGGTTCAAGATGTTCCACCCCGTTTCTTTGATCAGCTTGACAAATGGATCCATCTCGGCGTCACGGTTGGGCCCGGCTCTGGCCTTTGATGGTGCAACCCCAGAACCGTCCCCGAAGCCTTGCAAGTCCTCTTTGCTGGGCTCGATTAGATAGATAGTAGGCTCCGCACGCGATCGCTCGACCTTGACATATCTCTTGACCCATCTGAGCACTTCCTCCGCACCCCAGAATACTTGGCCCGACTCGCCAAAGGGGTCAAAAGTATCCTTGGTCAACTTCTTCTTCTGCAGGATGGTGCTCTGGCATTCGTCGTCGTGGAAGAACAGCGCCGGGAAGCTGTCTCCCGCGCGCGAATTGATAATGATGGAGCCATACCACCAGCCCGGGCTCGGAGGGCGCACCTGGAGGGAGAAAATCGCACTGATTGGCACCGCAAATGAGTAGCCGCCCACGGAGCCGCTGTGGCTCGTGACCGTGGGCGGGGGAGGGACGAGATAGGTCTGCTTGGGGGGTGAGTCGCCGCCGCAGAGGTCTACTTTGAAGTAAATATCGGCGGCATCGCCGAGCGCCGTTTCAGGAATCCACGCCAGGAGCAGATCAGACGATGCAGGTGAAGATGAATCCTGAGAGGAGGATGAAGTTGGTCGTGCAGACGTTATCGCGTGCTTTTGCTGCAAAAGCGCAATATATCCCGGGACATTGTCTCTCGAGGATGGTGTAGGATGTACATAGACCTGGACACACATATATCAGTCGGTGCGCAAGAAAGAAGGTAGCACACAAGTGCTCGGGATCAAGAGGAAAATCATGGTCGATGCATCATTGTGTAAGCCATGCGAGATGCAGTACAGACCTTGCTCTTCGAAAACAGCAACTTCACGCCTCTCCTGGCCTCTGTATGCGTGATGGTATTGTAGCCGCCCTCTTCATCGTCACTCATGGCGTAGTAGCTTGTCGATGGCGATGCAGGTCGTGCCGACGAATGCCCATATAAAAAGTCAGGTCGTGGAGACGAGGTCATGGCCTGCTTCTAAGTTCTGTCGAAGATTCCGAGGTGGTCGGGTGGCAAACAACGGCTGCGGGGCCAGCGGGCACCAGTCCCAGACTCCCAGCAAGTCAGTGACTATGTACCTCGATGGACAGCCAGTGACTAACAAACAGGCCAGTTGCTGCTGGTTGTCTTGGCTCTCTTGCGTGCTCGTGTTTCGGTAATATCGCAGCAATTGCATTTGAAAAGCTGCCGTCTATGAAGGGCCCGAGAATAAGAAGGATCTGGACTCTGATGCTGGCATGATGATCGACGACGCTGTGGCTGACGGATGACGACGGCCGTAAGCAGCTGTTGGCACCTGGCACCCGGCATGTGGCGTGGCAGGGCAGATGCCCCGCTCTCCACGCGGCCCGTCATCGAGGGGCTAGTATATAGGTATCTATACAAGCCAATGCCAAGCGGGGCGCTGTTTAGGGGCAATCGCAGCGGTAGCTGTACCCCATACTGCACCCCTGGAAGGTCGAACGACTTCATAACCTCGGCCATCGAAAAACATGGCAGAGGCAAGGTTGTATCACGGGGACACAAAGCCTAGCTTCTTGTATATTCAACTTGATTTCTGTCCTACAATGATGACGGTGTCTCTGCATTTGCATCAACATTCTGAGATCCGCCACTATGCAAAATAGGGGTACACAAGAGCGCAAACAAACGCCGCTTTCGCTGACGATGAAGAATAGTACGTGCTTCTGGTGTCGTCAACCCCTTCATCCAAATCCTCGAATACATACAGCAAGAACAAATTGATCATACTGGACTCAAGGGTTCTTCTAACCAACCAGCCAACTTTTTCGAATACGTTGGCGTCTTGGGTTCCGACGAAATGATCGGCTTGTGGATCCTCAACATCCACAAGAAATGATCTTCCAGTACGCACAAGTTCAAGATAATTTCATTCACATGCCAAGAAATGCCACAAACCACGGCTCCAGCGACAGCATCGAGAATGAAGTGGTTCGCCGTAGCAACAATGGCCGTTAGAATGAGCATCGGATATGACATTCCGAGTGTGACCAAGCTCACGCGCTTCTAACACGCAACACGAGCGCCGGCGGTGGGAAAAGTCGCTATCGTCAATCCAATGAGCAACGAGTATCCGAAGTGCAATGATGGCATAGCCGCTGCCGATTGTTAGTGACGAGTGAGTGGTGGATTGGACAGGGTACCGCACAGGTTTACTGACCGTATTGGTTGCAAAACCTGTTCATCGTCCACACACTGCTCGCACCATCGGCACTGTGAACCGTATCAACAAATTCGAAGCTCTTGGCTTCCATTGCGCTCTTCCCCTCGTACTCGGGGTTGCTTAACAACCTCGGAGGCATACAAGGCCATAGTGTAAAAACGAAAAATGCAATCAGATTACAAACAGCCATTGTTCGTCGCCGGGCTTCGTAAAGCGCAGGACCAGTACTAGCACTACTGACCTGGACATTTTCAGTCGCAATACAACGCTTTTGAGTCGTTGTCAGGAAGTACAGCGCGATGAGGAACAAGATGGTGCCAGGTATGTGAATGAAGGAATATAGTCGATTAATCCAATGCATGACAGTTGGGTGCTGCAAGAAAAGCTTTTGGATAGGTATTTCCCAAAATATGAGTAGCCGCTGTTCGAGATGAATCACGTCCAAGGCATGCCGCCGGGCGATATTGACAGTATCCTCGACGAGCGTCAATGCAGTCAATGCGCGACCGATTTGATACAACTTTTCCCATGTTAGCAGATGATCTGGCTCAATGGCAAGCAGGCAAGGGAGGCACCCATCCTCACCCAATATATCAAGGCCCAGTACCAGGCCTCTACCAGAAATGGGAATCTTCGCAACGCCCTGCTGAGCAGTCTGTCCTTGAATACCGACGTATTTGGGGAATTGACAAATCGTTCGTAACCCAGTATCTTGATTCTCCGGCGACGCTGCGTTATGAGATCGTACTTGTGTGGAAATGAGGTAGACTGGGCCAGGCCGCTTTCCAACACAGGACTGAGGCTCTCCTGTGACAAACAGCGCGGGTCACGTATGCGGAACTCGTCGCTCTTCTTGAGACTGCCGTCAATAGGAGACCAAGTTTGTCGAGCTTCTTCATAGTCGCAGTCCTTATTTCTGTTGACCCAAGCGCCGCCGAACAACAAGGTCAGCACCACGAGTGGCTCCAGGACTGCACCCAGTGCCATGTCGCGGTCCTAGGGGTGTCGTGACAGGAAGTGGAAGAAGAGGCAACTGTTTTATATGCAGACGATGGACTCGATTCGACTTGAATGCAAACCAGCCGCCGCGTGGATCTGAGAGCAGCATTAAGCGTATCCTTCCGCATAAGAGATTCTGAGATGTGCGTGATTTGCAATAGCTGAAAAAGAAACGACGAGGAGCCAGTGCGACTTGCGCGGAGGGGCAGTAGATGGAAAGTCGAGACCTATTTACCCTCTAGACTCATGATAGATCCTTCACAGCTGCTCCAGCCTAGAAGAAGTTGCATTGTTGTTCTGGAATCGCTGCATCATCAAAATGATTGTCGCGGTGCGTGGAAACGCAAGGAAGGAAAGTGACATGGGCAGTTCCGCGTCTGAAGCCAGGAGCTCCGCCTAGAGCGTAGGTCGCAGGACTGCGTTTGTAGAAGGAAGGAAAGGGCCTCGCACCTTCCGACAACGACACCTCAGAGAGGGTCACAAAAAAGCGTGGGAGTGCTTCACGATGAATGAACCAGGTCTCACGGGTTGACACCTGGGCTAGACCAAAGGTTCGGTCGATACCTTGTAATGTTGATGTCGGTCTCGAAACATGCTTTGCTCCGCGAAGCTCAGTCACGCTCTTGACACAGTCGGGCGACGAGCTAAAGGTGAGTCCCTGTTGGCCGTACCATTGGGCCAGGACTACCTTCATTTAAGCAACAAAAATTACATTGCTGGCATTGAACAATGAATTGTGACGTCCTACGCACCTGCGCAGGCTGTAGGCATCAGATGTACTCAAGCGCACTACCACGATGGTTTACCAGATAAGCAAGGTCTCGGGCTAGATATCATGCCAGACAAGACCAGCCAGCATGGCCTCGATAATAGCTGACGAAAATTCCCCATTAGTCCGTGCAAGTTCTGTGACCTCTTTTCTCTTCCAGAGATGCTCTACGTGGCACACGGCATATCGCATTACAAGGTCTTTCAATACAGCCGGAGTGTCGTTTTCATAGCAATACCGGAGGAGCTGAATAAGCATGTCTGCGATGTCACCCCATTCCGGAAACTCCGTCAAGACATTGTACAGTGTGCTTATCGAGAGGCCCATCAAGGGCGTAATCTCGTAGCAGTCGGCAAAGACATAAAGTCTAGCGTGGCTAAGCAAGAGTCTTGCATCATTCTTTTGCCCCTCGGCAAGTGGTGGTGCCCTTTTCATGGCCCTCTTTGCAAGCTGCGGGGTAACAGATGGTTCATGATAGAAGAAAACTTCCCATGAACCCTCGCACATCTTTTGCATGCCGGGTCTCTCTGTGTGTTGGGATTTATGAACCTGTGTTTTGGCATCAATCTAAACATAACGTCTCTCGCCTCAGTCAGTACCCAAATCCTCGAGACAGTACTCCGAGAGGACTCGACTTGCACTTGAACAACTGTATCTAGCACTGTCAAAAGACTTGCCTTGAATAGACCTGCCTTAGGTTGCGGCCGGGGCCGAAATGCAGGATAATCATATGTCCTCACGTAGGCATACTGGCTGAAACGAATGAACGTCTGCTCATCCACATCGCTATACGAACATAGCTGTTCAAGTAATCCTCCCAAGCAAGCCCTTGATAACAGCCGACGAAAAGTTTCCGTGATCCTGCGCAAGTTCTACAACCTCTTCCTTCTCCCAGAGAGTTTCCACTCGGCACACGACATATTCCACCACGAGATCCTTCAATACAGCCGGGGTATCGTTTTCATAGCAATACTGCAGGAGCTTGACGACTCTGGGGGTCAGTCTGTCCTCCGGAACTGTAACCAAGATGTAGTGCAGCGTGCTCAGTGAGAGACGCATCAGAGGCTTAATTCCGTAGCAGTCTGCAAAGACGTAAAGTCTGACGTGGCTCAGTAAGAACTCTGCGTCATCATCCCGACAATCGGTAAATATACGTGGGGCCAGTATCATAGCTACGTGAAGCTCAGATAAAGAGAGTTGTTTCTCGAATTTTTTCCACAAAATTTTGCCCTTTTGCACCTGTTGGCTTTGCCCAGTGGGCTCGGATAGGAGCGCAGAAGAGAACGCGGTGCGAGCGAACGGGGAGGGTGTCGCGGGGAGCGTGGAGGCCTCATACGTACAAGTCGCGGGAGAACCAAGGAACGGGGAGGAACTAGGTAACGCCAAGGGACGGAGTTTATCCAGGGTCAAGGGACTGTTTTAATGCATCTTCCACTTTTCAATCAGCAACCAAGAATTCCGGGACAGCCTTCACGAGGATTCGACGTACCGTTGAAAGAGGATATTTATATGTCTTCATGTAGGCATATTGGCTGAACCGAACAAACGTCTGCTCATCCACATGCTCCCACACCACAGACCCCGTCTTGGCTTCTAGCATGTCCCCATTCACAAGCCTCTCTAAAACCGGAGATAGGCTTGCCACTAGCGCCGAGTGAATGTTAAACACCCTCTTCTTCGGTCCGACCACAAACTCAAAGGGCTTGGACGATATAAAACTAGGTGCGTGTGTTAGCCTTTTGTTTATCAGAGCACCCATCACTGAGGTAGGGATGAATACACGACGAGTTACTGACCTATCATACGAAACATTTGCTCTATTCCCCTCGCCTTTAGTGTCCATGTTGTTCTCTTTATGTCAGATGAGGATGTATGTTATGAAGTGAAACCCGTTGTCGATGTCAAAATGATCGATGAGGGCTGTGAGACCAGATGCAAACTTTGATGAAGGTGAGAGAAAGAGAGAGAGCGAGACTGCGAGTACTGGGACTGCCAAACAAAACTCTCTTGATGATTAGTGCAGCGCATATATCTGCCTATTGTTTGCGCCCGCGCTCCTCCAAAGAAGGGACAATAGAGAAGAGGCAGAGCGACAGAGATGGAAAACCTGTTTGATAGAGAAGTTGGTGCCTTGACTTGTGCAAAGCAACCTGCACAGAACACTTTCAAAATCCGGTGGTAGTATCTTGCCCACCAGGCGCCCGTCAAGGCCAGGGGATGTTTGGCTGTGTCGGAATCACTGTTCATAGCAACAATGCCACATGACCGGATGCACCAATGAGGTACGCGTGTGGACCCATACACACACTCATTGGCTGCAGCCGTCACAGCATTGTAGGATAAAGGGCTTTCCCCCTTTATGCCTCCTGCCTAGTTTTAGACAAGAACATGGACAAGAACATGGACAAGAACATGGACAAGAACAAGAACAGACACGACGAGAACTTACTTTGGTTGCGCATGCATGCATTGATATTTATTTGCTTACCCTGTTTATTCCAACAGGCTGACTTCTTTTTTATTCTTCTTTCGTGGATGGGGCTGGACTGAACGGGACTGCGGCCCGTAACGCTCCTAGCATTCCCACTTTCCCACAAGTTGGGAAACTTAGCTCTTCAGTCACATATACATACATACATACACCCACCATGTGCCCCCAAATTGCTCAATAGGTAGACCTTATTCCCGGCTCCACAGTAATAAACCAACCAAAAATTGCTCGACGCGTCGCGTCTGGTCCGGAAGTATAAGTATAAGTATCTGCATTGACGCCGTCGCATTCTTTAATACGAAGACGCATACAGTAAGTGGTATATGTAGTAAGCAATCTAACCAGAGTAACAGACAAAGAGACATAATAGCGTTTGACAAACGTGTATCCAGTAGGACAGTGATCCAACCAGTCGAAAAGGGCACAAAAAAAAACCGGCCCGTCGGTCATGAACCTATAAATCAAGGCCTCGCACCCTCGCACGTATAAAAGCGCGCCCCTGATCCAAAAACCCCAGCCCAATCCGCCCTCCCTAGAACCCACAAGCCTACCACCTTTTTATAAACGCCAAACAAAAGAAACCCGAGTCCCGTAAAACAAAATCACCCCATTTCATCTCCCTCAACCATACGCCCCAAAATCAAACTCTGAATCATAAGCTCATCCGTCAGCACCTTCAAGCCCCCCCCAACCGGCCTCGCCGCCACAGCCTTACGCTTCCGCTTCCCTGTTTCCTGCGACGCAGCCGCCAACACCGCCTCGAGAGTCCCCGTCGCCGAATCCATATATACCCACGCAAACGGCGATCCGCTCTTCTCAGCCTCTCGAACCACAGCCCCGGCTTCTTGCACCGTGTACACGCGGTGCAGGACAGATGGCCCTAGCGCGAGCGCCAGAAACAGATACTGCTGCCTCGTCTCCCGGCGAGATTTCCTGTGATCTTGATCCTGCACGAGGAGGAGTTTCTCGCCGGCGAGGAGCTTGTCGCGGTGGGCGAGGATGTGGGCTAGTTTAGCGTCCAGGGCATCGTAGGGTGATAGTGTGCGTGAGCGGATGGCGTTCCCAAGGACGTGGGATTGGCCCGCGCAGAGGAGGTAGGGTGTCCAGTCTACTATCTCGGCCTTCTTCAGGCACGTGTATGCCCACTGGGGGGCCAGGCATGGCAGACCCAGTGCGAGGGCCTGCATGTATTTCGCTTTGCGGGAATGCGAATCGGCAATTACGGCGGCGAAGCCGTATTCGAGATTGGCCCTTGCCAGTGTGAGGCAGTCGTGGCTTTCTTCGAGGGCTGAATTGGTGTGTAGCACCGGAGAGGGCTCGAATAGTTCTTGGAACCCCTCGTGGATGATGGTCGCACCGGCTTGCGTCATCTTGACTTCGAGTTTTGTTCTTTGTGGGTTGTCTGAGAAGGAGAGGGCGAAGATCATGCCTTCGAATAGACGGCGACTTCGGTGGGCGGATCCCAGACTTGCTGGTCGGAACGAGCGACATGATCTGGATGGTGACCGGTGCAGATCATCGGTAGATTCCCATTCTAGTCGCAATGATCGTCGTGAGAGCCTCATCGACTTGGCCAGTGGCGGTGGTGATTCGTATGTTACAGCTTGGCGGCGAGTGGTCCTTTCGTGCAAAGGTTGCGGACTCCGTTCGGCCGATGTCAAGTTGACCGATATGGGTCGGTCTGATGTAGCTGAAGTGTGACGATGGACACCAGGTGTGGTTTTGGGAGATACAGCAGGCGTTTCCGTCGGGTCAGTCGAGCTGAAAAATGCCACCATTGCTTCGCGGTGAGCCACACGAGAGCGCTGCGGAGTCGATCGCGTGCTATTTCGCGGTTGAGGCTCGAGATTGGCATCTGCTGATGCACCTGGAGCCTTCACTGTCTCATCCGACTTTTCTATCTCTATACGCTGTTCATCCAGTGGCTGAGTTTGTGGTAGCTCCTCGTCATCGTCATCTACAGGGCTGCCATCGGCGTCAGTGTCCGCAGACGACACAATGGCTAGGCGCGTTCGCTTTTCACGACCGCGTCTGCCGTAAGTTCGACGAGGCCGTTGACGCGTCGGCGGCAGTGACGAAGAGTCTGCCGTATCTAGCTCTTTCTCTGTTTCGCTACGTCTTAGAGTTGGCAGTTCTGGATCTGATGCCGAAGGCGCGTCTCGGCGGAAAACGGCCGGTGACGACCGCAGTGGACTGGTAGCGGGGATGATCTCGTCATTAACGCTCGCTCTTGGTTCGTTGTTTCGCGTAGTCGCAGTCGGCGCGGACCCGCCGACGACTAGAGCTTCTGCTGCTTCTTCTGTTTCTTCTGTCGTTTCTGCTGCTGCTTCTTCGGCCTCTTCAGCTTGTTCCGCTTCTTGTGCTATTTTTGCTTCCAATGCGTCTTGTGCGTCCTCAGCTTCTTCAGCCTCTGCAACTTCTTCCGCTTTTGCTGAATCTCCCGATTTTTCTGCATCTCTTGCTTCTTCAGATTCTTCGGCCTCTTCCATTTTTTCGGGGGTTTTTGCTGTTTTTGGTTTTTCTTCTTCTTCTGCATCTTTTGCTTCTTCAGGGCCTTCAGTCTCCTCCGTTTCTCCAGGGTTTTCTGCTTCCTCGGAGTTATCTGCTTCTTGAGGCTGTTCTGCTCCTTCAGGTTGTACAGCTTCTTCAGTTTTTTCTGCTTCCTGAGGCTCTTCTGCTCCTTCTGCTACTATTTCCACAGCTTCTTCCGCATTTTCCATCTTGTCCGCCCCCTCAGCTTCAGGCCTAACGCGCGGGACTTCCTCACCCGGCGTGGCCATGGTAGATTTCACAGACGGCAACTGTGACGATTGCGATGCAGGTTTTCCCGAGTCTCGTATGCAAAACTGGGCCATGCCATCTGCCCTGATCTCCTCGTTCTTATTGTGTTCCACAGCAACGCTAACTTTCCTCCGCTTGGCAGCCTGTTCCATAGGCGCCGACAATGGTTTACGCTGCTGCGTTCGTACGAAGCTAACCTTGTCCATCTCTTTCGCCGCAGCAGCACGTTTTCTTTCCACTCGTCTCTTCCACTCTAGCATTTGGAACGTCTCGTCGTCGGAGTCGCTAACGTGACCCGATTTCGGCGACCGATTTTTGCAGCCTTTGCGCTCCTGGGAGTGTTTCATGGGCTCATAGTAAGCCATTGGCTGCGGATAGCCAAGAGTCAGTCTTGATCTAGTCGGTGATTCGGGAATCAAATCGTCGTTTTCCGACTGGTGGGGCACTGGCGTGTTCTCGGCAATGGTGAAAGGGTCTTTATCCTTGACTGCGGTGGCAGGAACGTCGGGCAGTGTCGTGGGACTAGAGGTCCGTATGTCGGGCATTCCCGTAGGGCTGGAGGACCGTATGTCAAGCAGTCTTGCAGGGCTAGAGGTTCGTATGTCGGTTGGAGAAGACACATTTGTGCGATTCTTTAAAGGAGAAGTTACAATGGTAAAGAATGCGGCTGGCGAGTGTCGCGAAGACGTCGGAGTGGCTAGCTTTACGGCGGATGAAAGCAACTGCGTCTGCCCAAAGAGCTGAGTGGCTCCGAATGGAACTGCGCCACTCTCACCGGTGGTGCCAAAAGGATTTCTGGACAAGGCAGGAGTCTCGAGCGAATCTGGGGCGTTGTGTGGTTGTGTGGGCGTTGCAGCGTCGGTGGTCGGAAGCCTCCATTGTCCGCGCGAGTTCTCAAAGCCTCCGTCCTCGGATATTTGAGATGACGGCCGTGGGAACTGGCTCAAGTTACCAAAGTTGACGGCGCCAGCCTCGTCAGGATCGAGCAAACGTGGTTCTCCATTGCTGTTGAATTGTGTGCAGTCGGCGCCGCTGGAGGGAGAAATTGCACAGAACGTATCGTAGTCGCGCTCGTTGTTGATCTGTGTCGGTGATTGTTGTTGCGAGCCGTCCATGTTGAGACCTGCAGGCACCAGCGAATGCCAGTGTTCAGCGCTCAACGTAGCGGATAGCTTCTCATGGCTGATTGTGTAGGACACGGCCGCCGCGGCGTCGTCGTCGTGGTGAACACGATTGACCGGCGCGCCCTGCAGACCGTGTCTTTGAGGTGCATTGACGCCACCGTTTGACAGCACGTCGTCGCGGTTGTTGATGGCTGTTTGTTTTCGCGGCGGAAAGACAGGGTGGTAGTCAATGGCATCCTTGTCTTGGTCCAGGCGGCCAACCAGCGGCCGTATATGAGTGGTCCGCGTCGGGCCAGACAGGAGGCTGGGTCTCTGCACCAAGTCGTCAATTACAAAGTGATGTGAGAAGATGTTGTTGAAAACGAGGGAGAAAATACCTTAAAAATGTGATGCGGCGAGCAGCTCGTCCATCTTCAGTGTCAGCGCGTGCAATCCACGCTGGGTAGACAGCCTCAGCAGATCAGTGGTGCGTCGAGTACGTACCGTGCCGACCCCAAATTGCGCCTTAAAGGCGTCCAGAATCGCCTGGCTGTCCTGAGTGTCGTTGGAAGCCTCGAAAGCGACCTTTTCTGCTTGCGCAAGCAACTTGAGGCGCGTCATATCTCCGGCTGACAGAACATTGTTGTTGTAACGTTTTTGAAAGTGTATTGAAAGGCGAGTTGTCTAGGGCTGAAGCCTCTGTGTCGGAGCATGGCGTCCAATCACGTCTGTGACGCGCTGTCACGTGCAATGGCTAAAAACCTTCACTTCGATTACAGAACCACTCGGAACCTCAACCCCGAACTTTACAGTCAACCTTTTCTACGCTTTCCCATCTACATACCTTCCTACCATCGTCATGGCCCTCCAAAAAACATCGAATTACCTACAAGGCCACCGAGAATTTCGATTTTGAATACGCTCCCGAGAGATGAGTCCCCCCTCAAGATGGGAATTTCATCTTCACGGTGAAGAAGAAGACACATCTCCCACAGGAGTAGGTACGCTAGCGACCCATGATCTTTGCCAACGCTTTCTCCAACTATGTATATCTGCATTCACCACCGCCTTTTCGGCAGGAGAGAACCCGGACGTCGTCATCGCCCATGTCCGGTTCATCAGCTACATCGTCGAGAGGTGCCGTCATATGTCTGGTTCAAATGCCTCGACTACGCCATGAAACGCTTTCTCGCGGTCAAAGCTAGCCCGATCCATGACGCGGAGAAATGGCTCATCCATCTCAGAGCCTGGATTACTTCACGACAAACCACTCGCTCCCATTGGCGTCCACTCAGAAACGTCAACGCTCCAACACCGCGGGGGCCTCATCTCCATCCTCGCCCAACGACGACTCCTCCGTCTGCATGTATTCACATTTCCAGTCCGGATACAATTTGCGAAATTGCGCCCGACGCCATGAGTGCAGTTGTTGACAATCACACTCATTGATCGGAAGGGATGGGTCTCGCTTTGGACACACAAACTTCCACACTTGGAGACTGGCAGCACGCAGCCGCCGTCCACGCAACTTGGAGCTGGTAGCAGGACTTGCGGAGTCAGATTCTGCGACTTAAGCAAAAATGAGAGCCCACTGCGGGAAGTCTGAGCCATCGCAAAATGTGCTGTGTCGTAAGTGTTCTGCGAAACATTGGGTGGGATAAGGGGGGAGCGACATAGGGACGGCGAGTTTGAAAAGTGTTGCAAGAAAGGGAGAGTTCACTTCGATCCTCCACCACCGCCACCTCCTTTGCTACAGCGGAATCGGTGACCAAAGTCAAAACTTCCCGATCTACACGCGTGACTTCAGCACGTCGATGCAGTTCACTTCTTGCCGGCGGGACAAAGGGATAGAAAATCGCGGACAAGACGCAGTCCAGAATCAGGTCGGAAGCGAGCGGCTTTAATGTGGTTGTCCGGGATTTTCTACCCTTTGCCCCGCCGGCCTGGTCTCCCTGCCTCAGGAGCAAGAAGCGAACTGCATCGACGTGTTGCATCGACGTGTTGAAGTCACGCGTGTAGGTGAGGAAATTTTGACTTTGGTCGCCGATTCCGCTGTCAAGTCTGGCAAGCAAAGGAGGCAGCGGCGGCGGAGGATCGAAGTGAACTCTCCCTTTCTTGCAACACTTTTCAAACTCGCCGTCCCTATGTCGCTCCCCCCCTGACCCCATCCAATGTTTCGAAACGACCAATTGGTCTCGGCTGGCACTGGCACTGGCTTGCCTGTCAGCAAGTTCCAACGAAAGTCCAATATTTTCCACGTTGGTCCTCCGTGACGAACAACCTCCTTTCGATTTTGCTGCCATTACTAGCAGCTCTATTACCAAGTAAGTCGAATTCGGCTTGCTTCACAAACGACCTCAGACATGCGGGCAAGGACCGCATCATCAAGACACGCAAAGAGGCCGGGATGGATGGCCATCAATCCCCGATCCATCGCCCAACTTCCACTGCCCAGCGTGCCTGTTGTGTTGGTCAAGGCACCGCAACAGGTACATGTGTACTCCGTATACGGCGAGGGAAAAAGCCCCGTGGCGCTACAAGCCTCCAAGAGAACAAGCGATGTCTGAGATATGAGGCTGCTACCTCCAACAATATGTGTCCCGAACATCAAGAGTCGAATGCTACCTCTAGGTACCTACAATATTGTACATATTTGTAGGAACCGCTCCATAATGCAGTCACTTACACTCCAAGTACATGACTATGCACATCACCATTCAGACCAATTCACTGATCCTCATTGCTTGGGCAGTTTTTGTATTCAGCGCACTGACATCAACTCGCCGTTCCAGTTCAAGACAATTCAAGCATCACTGTCGTACCTCCCCCCCCCCCCCCCCCCCCCATCTATTGATCTACATCTATCTATATAAAGCTACGTAATCACGCATGGAGATGCCCAAAAATCGCTCTCTCTACCATGCCGCTATCTATCTATCTGTTTTGTCGTTTCATATCGAAAAAAAATAAAAATAAAGGGATCGTAGTCAGTACTGCGAGCTCCTGAATTTTTCCCTCTCAGGCAGGCCAGGCGAGCCCCTTCATCGCTGCAGCCCGCAACCAAAACAACAAAAAACACCAAGCAACAAAGCCCGTTTCAAAAAAAAAAAAAAAAAAGAAAAAAAAGATAAAGAACTCCGACTCTCTCTCTTCTCCAAAACGCTACACGAGATCCCTCGACCCCGACCTCACCAAACTCTTCGAAGCACTCCTATACCTCCCAAACATCCTATTCACCCTCTGCGATCCCCCCACGCTCTGCGTCGGCGTCAACGGCCCCACACTCGTCGTTGAAGCACGTGGCTCCCCTCCTGCAGGTCCTGCTACTCCTCCCGCCGCGACGCTCTCCGCCTCAAGCTGCTCCGCGATATGTTTCTCCCGAATAGACTCCATACGTCGCGCCAGGGACTGATCGCGCCGGTTCTCAAAAACATCCTGATATCCCGCTATGGCTTCCTCATTCGTCGTGGAGAGGTGCGTGTTACTCCGGGTGCTCATGTTGCGTCTTGGCATGCCACTATGCATCAAGGGCTGCTGCGGATACGGATACGAATGGTGCATCGAGGCACCATCCCCCTGATCAGGAGCCGCAGTCTCCTTGCCATGATGATACGGAGGCGGCTGCTGCGAGGCGTAGAACATGGGGTATTCTCTGCTGCCGCCTGGATCGAGGCGCAAGGGCCCTTGGATACCAATCTGCTCAATTTGCAGGGCGAGTTCTGTGACAAATTTGTTGTGGCGGTTTAGGCGGAGGAGTTCGTTTTGGAAGTTTGTTTTGTGGATGAAGATGATGTTCATGGTGCAGGAGCGGACTTGTTCGACGCCGGTCATTTCGGCGATGATGGTCGGTTGATAGTCTCGTTTGTTGGCGAGACAGAAATCCAGCATCCGGGCTTTGAGTTCTTCAATCATCCAAGCGGGGGTGCCAAACTTGAATTCTAAGGGAATAACGTCGGAGATGCCATTTGAGCGGCGCTGATTGAGGATGAACAAGGTATTGAGAAGCGAGTTGGGGGCTTGGACGATATGGCCTTGGAGTTTCTTGAATTCGGTATAGAGGAGGGATATCTCGGTGACGTAGTAATCGTCGCCGGTCATGGTGGCGCCGGTGGAGCCGTAGATGGTGATGCGGTCTCCGACGTCAAAGGGGTGCTTGATGAAGACAAAAATAATGGACTGGAGGAATTCTTGGGCGGTGGCTTGGAGGACCCATGCGAGGCCTAAGACGGAAGTACTCGCTGAGGTGAGGCCTGCGGCGGTGGAGGAGGAGAAGATGGCTATAAAGACGATGATGGAGATGATGAATATGATGAAGACGAAGACTTTGTCGAGTTTTTCGATCACCGAATCGAGATCCTTAAGTGAAGCGGCGATGGCTTTTTTTTCGAGGTGAATCTCGTTGCAGACGGCTTCGAATTCATCAATCGAGATGTCCCCATTCAGGTCTTTATCGAATACGCCGAATGCGGCGTCGATTTCCTCCTTGGTGTTGAAGACGAGGGCCAAGTCATCTGGGTAGACTGTGTCGCGGTCTTCTCGGACGAGGCTGCGGTAGATGAGCCGGGCAAGGGTGTGGGCAGAGGATGTATTGCGTAGGAGCTCGGATACGACTTTTCGGGGGATGTTGGTGTTGACTTTTCTGCCAATGAGATCGTTGCCGACTCTATTAGCTACATAGCCAACCTTTCCCAGCACTTGACGGGCGCCCTGGTGAAAGTTAGCCATAGGGGTTTGCGTCCCGCTGGCGGCGCGGGTGCCGCCTGTGCGGTCTTGCCAGAACCGATCCGTGTCTTCGAGCTTGGCCTTGGCATACTCGTACAGCTGGACGAGTTGTCGAGCATCACCCTTGTTGTTTTCGATCCTCGTCGAGTAGGTCCGCTGGTGAAAGGACGTGGCGATCCATTGGATCAGAACCTTTTCGGCAAAGTTGAGCGTGAAGAGCACAAACAGGGCAATGATGACCTTATTTACTATGTCAACCCAATCGTTGCCCGAAGTGCCCTTTTCGGGCGACCTTTGGCGGTGCCCGTCTGTGGTGGGCTTGAAGGAGATGAGAATGGCGAGGAACCAGAGGAATAGGGCGAGGTGGAGCTCCAGCTGGGCGCCAACATCTCGCCATTTCTTGGCGGCTGTCGAGCCGAGTATGCGCGCCAGGCCGTGGAACAGCGGTGGGAGGAGACTGGTGATCATGCGGGATACCCATAGCGAACCCCATACGATTTCGAGACAGATGCCGAACCACATCAGCTCGACTCCGCCCACGAGTCTTTGGTTGCTTTGGCTTGGTTCGTTCGACTTTTTGGTTACAGCACCAAGTATGACAGGAACCAGCAGCAGGACCGCGCCAGGGACTAGGTATACAATGTACCGCACGAAGCGGGGGAACTTTTTGAGGAACAGCCAGGTCTTGTACAGGGCTGCGTCCTCATTCTTCTTCTTCTTCTTGACCGTGTCCTCCTTGTGTGTTGTCGGATTGAAGGCATCGTCGGGCTCGACATTGTGAGCTCTCGTCTTGGGATGCGTCCACGGCGCTGCTGCTGCCGCCTCCTGCTCTTGGTGTGAAATGTACCGCTCGGCGCGCAGCAGCTCTAGATCGTCTGTGAGTCGACTGGTTTCGGCACGATTCAGCGTCGGAGTCATGCCGGTCATCTCGATGCCGTGCGAGTCGTTGGCATGGAGCGTATTCAGCGTGTGCAGAGACGGGGGTGCCGTTTTTTCTCGCAAGTCATCCTGCTTCTCATTCTCGTCTTGCTCTACCGGAATCTGGCCTTGTCCTTCTTCTGTTTGGAGAAACGGCTCTGAATCGGACTGATGTGGTGATTGGTGGTGCTGGTGATCATTGTCGTGATCATCTGCCGGTCCGGCCATCTTGGCCCCTTATTGCCACCTGGAAATTATGACCAGATTGTTGAGCACGCAAGACAGAGTCGTCTGTTCAATATAAGGACAGTGGCGAGTGGCAATTGCTTGCGAATGTCTGCCTTGGAGTTTTTGTATGCTAAAACCGAAGCTGTCCTGCCCGGCGCGGTTTCGAGAAGATGTAGAGCAGAGACGTCAAGCTACTTGGCCAATTGATGATGTGTAAGACTGTCGATGACAATGTGAAGGAGAGAGAACCCGATTCCCAGATCAGAGCGACCTATGTAGCAAATGGCGAGATAGCGAGCGGAGAAAGTGACGCCAAGACGCGGTGTCTAAGTAAAACCAGACGGACGGTCACCAAATGTGGAGAAGAGCGATTGCGAAACGGCGCGTAGCTATGGAATGCAACCGCTTTATTGTCGTCCATACGAGAGACACAGCGTAGATGAAAATAAAATAAGAAAGCCAATAATCAAGGCATTGCATCCGGGAGGCGGGATGAGGGAAGAATGGGTTTAAACGAACGAGCTACAGCGACTTGGACGACACCATGAACACGGCATCGAGATTGCATCGGCGTTTGGCCAGGCGCGACCGGCTCTGGCCCTTTTGAGTGACGATGAGACGGGCAGGTGAGGAATAGATAGAGTGGGGCAATGCGGTCGAACCCTGGCTGATGCAGAGACGGTTGGGAATTGCGCTTGGGGGGACACCGTGCACAGAAACGCGGTTATTCGAGAAGCAGTACGGAGTATGTACGGAGTATGTACGGAGTATTTACTCTATATTCGTTTGAGACATACATGTTAGCATTGAAGCAGACTGAAAGGACATGATGACGGGCATTGAGAGATGCTGAATGCAGTCAAGCATACTGAAGCACTCCCGAAACGCACTGAAGCACACCGAAGCATAGCGGACCCGGAGAGACCAGCTCTGGCTAAATGTCATAGACCCCGTCGTTAACCCCACGCCGAATCCCAACGAAGCGATCGCCATCGATATCGCCCAATGAACTCGGAGCTCGCGGCTGTGACTGAGCGCACTGACTCCGACATTGGAGCCTCTCCCCGGCCTTCCCTGAAGAGCTCCAGACAGTACCTATGTACCTAGGTACCCATCAAACGCCGTCGATAAACTAACTATAGGCCAGGGCATGCAAAGGCAAAAGAGATTCTTCAGTTTGTACGGAGTACATGTGCGGCCCCCCACGGTTCCCCGGGGAATCGCTGTCCATGCATCCTTTACTCCGTCCGTACGGAGTTATGCAAGGCCCTGTAGCAGCAAAGTTCCTCAAAGCTCGTCATCGAGTTCATCCCTAGGTACATACATACACACGCCGAAACATGCCACAACAGCTTCGTCCTCCACGTGCTAACGTCGTGGCCCCCCTGCAACACGTCCCCACGCTCTCAAATCGCTGCCAGTCAATTACGCCACCAGATATCCACGATTCCCAAGCCGCCAAGGCCGCCACATCGATCATCAGCCACGCAGCACGGTCCATGACCTCACGGCCCCACACACCCATCCCGGCTCCGGCCGACCCCTTTGTACATAGCCTTGTCTTCTCCGTAGGTATCTACAGTACTCCGTACGCACAGGCCAACGATTCCGCCTCCCGGGGGTTGTGCCCCCTTAATTGCGGCCGAATACTGGCCTGTGAGCTGTCAAGGAAGATTTGGCGAGGCGTGGGAGCGAGCGAGAGAAGCTTCATGGGCATGTAGATGAGGCTGCCGTGCTTCCGAGCTTGGGTTCCTGGGGGATAGGGGCAGGGGAGGTGCAGACACGATGTAGGCGATGTAGGCGATGTAGGCGATGTGGGGATGACAATGGATGTGAAGGGATGTGAGTGGGAGGATGGAGCATGGCCCATGGCCCATGGCCCATGTGGGAGGTTGAGCCGTTTGCATGTGCATGCTGCGAATATGCACAATTGATTAGCGTACTCTGTACTCCGTACATACGGAGTACATGCATGTGTTCTGAGTGTTCACTGTAAATAGTTAACTAGTTATGGTGTGCATGTGCAAGTCTGTACATGCACCTACCTACTCCGTGTGCGCCTATGTATATTCTACGAATAGATACGGAGTACTCTGTACATACATGCATGTACAGAGTAGAGTAGACCTGTAAAAGCCTAGCGCCTACCGGCCGTCACGACGCCAAATCGCCGTACGAATGCCGGTACATGTAGTTGTATGTATGTTCATCATCATGCATGCAGTCAGCAGCCAGATCGATCGTGCAATAGCTTGCTGGCGCTTACTGGCGCTTACTGGCGTTCCAGACATGCTTCATTGCGTGCGGCTCGATTAGCCGCGTCGCAAGGAGTTGTGACTTTGTCCATCTCTCGTACTACCTACATGCATACATGCCTACATGGCTCCCCTTTCTCGCTTTATCGGTTTCGTCTGGCCTCTACTGATCGCTCTCTTTGTCATTCTATCTTTAGCTAGCATTGTTCGCATCCCTTCACCCTACCTCTCTGTGTAATGATAACTTTTTCTTTGTCCTGGTAATTACTACCTCTTCTCCGCTGATCTGTTTCATCTATACACTCGTTCTCCATATCCGTCCATATGTACATACATATGTACTGCTCATTTTTTACATCTCATCTTGTCCCTTTTTCACATCTTCCCCTTTTTGGGCTTTCCCGCTTTTTGACACAATCCGTTGCATCCGCCGTCCAGTCTCATCCGCCATGGCGGCCCCTGTCATCAGGCGATATGCACGCAGGGATTGGGGTTGTATTGTCTACGGATACAGCATCACGATTCACGGTACCTAGGTAGGTATCACAGTACCTCTCGTCTGGGGCTAACCTCGGAATGTGTCCGTGCGAATAAAGTCACAAACCTCGTTTATATAAGATGAGTATTGTTATTTCTACCACCCCATATTCTTATTCATACCACCTACCCCACTTTTGCCCCATATTTTCTTCGGCGGACTCAATTTTTTTCTCCCGCCCCG